>CAUYLG010024350.1:0-100852 GCA_963573385.1 Cacajao melanocephalus
TATATAATATAGTATTATATATTATACTATATATAATATAGTATTATATATTATACTATATATAATATACTATTATATATTATACTATATATTATATATATTTTATATATTATACTATATATATTATACTATATATAATATATATATTTTATATATTATACATAAAGAAACAGCCCTGCTCAACTTCCATGGGCAAACGGTTTATATATATATATATATATATATATATATATATATATATATTTTTTTTTTTAATTTAACTTTAGGTTCTGGGGTACATTTGCAGAACATGCAGGATTGTTGCATAGGTACCTACGTGGCAATGTGGTTTGCTGCCTCCATGCCCCCGTCACCTATATCTGGCATTTCCCCCCATGTTATCCCTCCCCAGAGCAGGGCTGCTTCTACCTTTTTAGTCTTACAAATATAACAACTGCCATGAGCATTCATGTTTCGGTTCTGCATGAACAGAAGTTTTCATTTTTCTAGGATACGTGCCCGAGAGGGCGGTTGCTAGGTCATATAGTATCGTTGTGTGTTTAGTTTTTTAAGAAGCTGCCAAGGTATCTTCTGCAGTGACTGCACTATTTTACCTTCCCAGTAGCAATGTGACTGATCCAGGTTCTCTGCATTCTCACAAGTATTTTGGTGCTGTCATTATTTTTTAAATCTTAGCAGCTCTGAGGGGTGTGTAGTGATATCTCACTTGGTTTTAATTTGTATTTCCCTGATGACTAATGATACTGAATGCCCTTTCATTAAATTATTTCCTATCTGTGCACCCTTTCTGGTGGAACATTAGTTCATGCCTTTTGTCTGTTTTCTCATTCGATTGTTTCTATGTTGTGGAATTTTTAGAGTTCTTTGTGTCTACATATTGCAAATACTTTTCCCAATCTGTAGCTTGTCTTTTTATTCTCTTCACTTGGGGTTTTGCTGAGCAAAAGATTTTTATTTTGGTAAGATCTAGATGATCACATTTTCCTTTTATATATCATGTTTTTGGTGTTAAGTGTAAAAACTTATTCCATAGCCCTAAATGCTAAAATAGTCTCCTGGTTTTTTTTTTTCTAGAAGTTTTATACTATGGTTTTAAATCTTTTTATAAGATGCTCAATTACTTATTCTCTGAGTCAAGTCCAGCACTGAGATTGCCAAGGGTCTCTGTGTTCTTTTTTAAAAAATTATGAGGCCGGGAGTGGTGACTCACGCCTGTAATCCCAGCACTTTGGGAGGCCAAGGCAGGTGGATCAGAAGGTCAGGAGATTGTTACCAGCCTGGCCAACATGGTGAAACCCTGTCTCTACTAAAAATACAAAAATTCGCAGGGCGTGGTGGCGGGTGCCTGTAATCCCAGCTACTTGGGAGGCTGAAGCAGGAGAATCGCCTGAACCCGGGAGGTGGAGGTTGCATTGAGCTGAGATTGCGCCACTGCACTCCAGCCTGGTGACAGAGCGAGGCTCCGTCTCAAAAAAATATATAGTACGGTAAAATACACATAACATAAAATTTACTTTCTTAACCATGTTTAATGTACAGTTCAGTGGCACTACGTACATTCCCACTCTGTGCACCCATCACCACCATCCACCCACAGAGTCTTCTGATCATTCCAAACTGAAACTCTGTACCTGCTGAACAGGAGCTACCTGCTCGCTCTCGCCCCCAGCGCTTAGCAACCACCATTCTACTTTCTATCTCTGTACATTTAACATGTAAGTGGAATAATACAATATTTGTCTTTGTTGACTGGCTCATTTTGTTCATCATCACCTCCTCGCACTCCATCCATGCTGCAGCATGTGTCAGAATTTCCTTCCTCTTTAAGGCTGAATAATAGTCTATTGTATGTATATAGCACATTTAGCTTATTAATTAATTCATCAATGGACACTTGGGTTGCTTCTACCTTTCGGGAATTGCAAATAATGCTGCTGTGAACATGGGTATATCAATATCTCTTCAAGACCCTGCTTTCAATTTTTTTGGGTATATACTCAAGTATAGAATTGCTAGATCATACGGTAATTTAATTATTAATTTTTTGAGGAACTGCCATACTGTTTTCCACAGCAGCTGTACCATTTTACATTCCCACCAACAAGGCACAACTGACTGAAATGCTCATCTATTCCAGAGACACTCTCACAGACACACTGGAAATAATGTTCTATCAGATATCTGGACATCCATTAGTCCAGTCAAACTGACACCTAAAATTAACTATCACTGTCTATATATCTACCTTTATGCCAGTGCCACACTGTTTTGATTATTGTAGCTTTGTAGTAAGTTTTGAATTCAGGAAGTGTGAGACCATTAACTTTCTTCTTTTTCAAGATTTTTTTTTGGAGACAAGAGTCTAGATGTGTTGCCCAGGCTGGAATGTAGTGGCTATTCACAGGCTGTTCACAGTCCCACTACTGATCAGCATGGGAGTTTTGACCTGCTCCGTTTGCAACCTGGGTTGGTTTACTTCTCGTTAGGCAACTTGGTGTTACCCCACTTCCAGGAGGTCACCATATTGATGCTGAACTCAGTGTGGACACCCAATCAGCAGTGCACACTATAGCCCAGAACTCCTGGGGTCAAGCAATCCTCCTCCTGTCTCAGCCTTCCGAGTGGCTGGGACTGCAGGCATGAGCCACCACACCTGGCTCAAGGTCATTTTAGATGTTTTACATCTTAAATCCACAATCTATTTCGAGTTAATTTTTGTATAAGGTGTGAGATTAGGTTGAGGTTTTTTCCCCCTATGGATGCCTAATTGCTCCAGCACTATTTGTTGAAAAGTCTATCCTTTCTCCATTGAATTGCTTTTGCATCTTTGTCAAAAATTGGTTGAGCCTATTTGAATGTATTTCTGGGTTCTCTGTTTGAGTCTATTGATCTGTATGTTTATCCCTCTGCCAATACCATATGATCATGACTACTGTAGCTATATAGGAAGACAATATCAGGAGAGTAATTCCTCCCACTTTATTCTCCTTTGTCAAGATTATTCCAACTATTCGAGGGTCTGTAAATTTCCATATAAATTTTAGAATAAACTTGTCTAAATCTATTAAAAACTTTGCTGGAATTTTGATAGGCACTGAATAAAACCTCTAGTTCCATTTGGGGAGAATTGACATCTTTACGATGTGGAGTCTCCCAATCCATGGACACACTCTGTCTCTCCGTTTATTTAGCTCTTCCATTACTTCTTTAATCAGCATTTTGCAGCTTTTGGCATACATATCCTGTATGTGTTTTGCCTAAATATGTCATTTTCTCTTGAGTGACTGTGCATCGTATTAAGTTTTAAATTTCAGTTTCTACATGGTCATTGTTAGTAAACAGAAATGCAATTAATCTTTGTGTGTTGATCTTATAGCCTCCAATTTTGCTGAACTCATTTATTAGTTCCTGTAAGTTTTTTTGCGGGAATTTCCTGGGATTATTTCCCCTTCATTCCTGACCAATAGTTTAATTGGATATTAAATTCACAGCTGATGGTTCCGTCAGCACTTGAAATATGTTGTATTACTTCCTTCTGGCCTCCATAGTTTTGCTTTTTTTAGAGGTGGAGTCTTGCTGTGTCCAGTGAGTGCTGGAGTCTAGGCTGGAGTGCACTGGCATGATCTTGGCTCACCGCAGCCTCCGCCTCCTGGGTTTAAGCGATTCTCCTGCCTCTGCCTCCCAAGTAGCTGGGACTACAGGTGCACACAACCACACCCAACTAATTTTTGTATTTTTAGTAGAGACGGGGTTTCACCATGTTGGCCAGGCTGGTCTTGAACTCCTGACCTCCAGTGATCTGCTCGCGTCAGCCTCTCAAATGGCCTCCATAGTTTCGGATGATAAATCCACTGTCATGTGAATTGGCATTCAGCTACAGGTGATGTGCTGTTTCTCTCTGGCTGCTTTTGAAATTTCTTTTTGTCTTTAATTTGCAAAAGTTTAATTATGATGTGTCTTGACATGGATTTCTTTGGGTTTATTCTGTTTGGGGTTTTCTCAGCTTCTTGAATGTGCTGGTTTGTGTCTTCACCAAATTTTGGAAGTCTTCAGGCATTATTACTTTAGTTATTCTCTCAGCCTCATTCTTTCTCTTCTCCTTCTGAGACTGCAATGATATGCAGTGATACAAATGTCAATTTTTTTGTTATTGTCCTATAGGTCCCTGAGTCTGACACACACTCTCTCTCTCATATACAAACATAGACACACACACACACACACACACACACACACACACAATTTCTTCCCACTATATTATCTCTTTGTTGTTCAGACTGGGTAAATTCTATTGCTCTGTCCTCAATCAAGCACTGATTTTATCTTCTGTCATCACCCTTCTCCTCCTGAGGCCACCCAGGAGGCTTTTATTCCTGTGGGGTTATATTTTTCAGTTCTATGATTTTCATTTGGTTGTTCTATATAACTTCTTTTTTGCTGAGATTTTTAATTTTTTTTATTAGTTCCAATAAAATGTGCAATTGTTAAAGCGTTATTATGATGGTCACTTTAAAATCCTTGCCAGATAATGCTAACAACTGGTTAATCTCCACGTTGGCGTCAGCTGATTCTTTTCACATTCAAGCTGTGATGTTCCTCATTGTTGGTGTGACAGGTGAGTCTCAGTTGCACCCTAGATACTCTGGCTATCATGTCAGGAGACTCTGGTCCCACTTAGTTCCTTGGTTTGCAACCTTAGTCACCTTGTTCACATTCACCACGCAGTTCCTGGTCTGAGGGCTGAGGTGTCAGTGGGCTGAGGTTCCAATGACAATTTGATTTTCAGAGCCTTTGTGGTGTTCTTTTCATACTTGGTTTCTTTGGTGCTGCTGGAGCTCCTGCTGGTGCTGCCTGAGAGGGTCCAAGGGGTGTTCCCAGGTCAGGCTGCCCAGCGCCTCTTGGCAGGGGAGTTGAGTTTCAGGCCCAGTGTGAAAGGAGAAGGCGTCCCCAGCCGCTCAGTGTTGGTTGTGCACCTGAGTAATCTCCCCTCCCGTGCTGCTGGGCTCCTGGGGAGTAGTCAGAGAGACTCCTCTTCAAATTGAGAGCACTGAGCCTGCTTTGGCTGCCTTCTGTTGACAGGTTGGGGGTCAGGAAACGCTAGGCCTGGGTCATCTTCTTCCATTGAGTAGGGGTACATAAGATACCTTGCCACTGAGTTGTTCCTTCATTCTCGGGGTCCTGAACTAATGCATGATTCCCTGGCCAGCTTTCAGAGTTATCCTCTGATTGCCTCTTGCATTGTTTTCATAGTTTATAGCTGTACTTGACAGGAAGGAGCAGGGAGAAACAAGCTCACACCATTTTGTCCAGGCCAGAAGTCATATTTTCAAGCATTTAAAAAAGTAGATCGCTGTATGAGTCCTCTTTCGTCCTGCTGAGAAAGACATACCTGAGACTGGGTAATTCAGAAAAGGAAAGAGGTTTAACGGACCCACAGTTCCACATGGCTGGGGAGGCCTCACCATCGTGGTGGAAAGCAAGGAGGAGCAAAGGCACGTCTTCCATGGATGGTGCGGGCAAAGAGCTTGTGCAGGGAAACTCCTCTACAAACCATCGGGTCTCGGGAGACTTACTCACTATCATGAGACTGGCAAGTGAGAAGCCCGTCCCCATGATTCAGTGACCTCCCACCGGGCCCCTCTCATGACAGGTGGGGATTGTGGGAGCCACAATTCAAGATGAGATTTGGGCGGGGACACAGCCAAACCATTTCAATCAAAAAGCTCGTTGGAAACTCAGCATGTCCGAAGGGCCTTGTTAATTAGACGGCTTCACTGTTGGTGACCCACCAGGCTTATCATATCATCATTTTTTTCTCTTGGGCTGTCAGAGCCCCCAATTTCAATTCCCTGTTTGGAGGTCACAGCTGACCTGCCAGCTTTCTGGGAGCTGAGTGGGAGTAGGGTTTTCCATTTAGAATATGGAGTTGCTCTTCACCGCCCAGTGGTCACACTGCACCACTGCCTTTTCCTCTGCTGAGTGTCTTAATCAAGAGCCCTCTGGTTTATCTTCCTTGGAAATGAAACCTCTGGCTTCTACCAGGTGGTGGTTGATTCTCCTGTATGTTTAAAGGTACCTGGTGCTGCCAATTCTGGGCCTTCTCTGTGGATTCTGAGTTATAGAAGAGTTGGGCCTGGGTTCCTCATCGTGGACCCAGAGTTGGGATTGCCACGCTGCCCATCACCCTCGCCTGCTCTCCAGAGTCCACGGCCATGCCGCTCTGTCCCTGCAGAGTATGTTGAATACCGTGTTCCTGGGAGTTTACGCTATATATTTTATTTCTCTTAACCCTCTACTTCAGTTGTAGTGAGCTTTCAAAATGAAGCAAAAAAAAAAAAAAAGCAGGTATTTTATCTGCCATCATTAACTGGAAGGCTTGCCTCACTTCTCTTGCTACAAAATGAGATCTTGGGTCAGAAGCAGGATTGAATTTGGTTCCATGAAAATGAGTAAGGCATGAAGTCTGTGGCTGGAGGAAGTGGCAGAAATGTGGCAGGCTGGGAAGGCAAATCCAGATTCAGAATACATATCAGTAAAACTTTAGAAAAATGATCTATTATTTCAGTTCCTAGGAAACTCACAATCCATTAGTCACTCCCAAGGATCCCTGTAGGTCAGACCATCTGATCACCACCACTCCAGCCTGCTGCTTATGTGACCATGCCCATTTTACCTTTGCTGCTTATGAGCCATTACTTGGCCACTGTCAACCCTAAGATCCCATTATCCTCCCTGAAAGCAGAGAGGCCACTTGAAAGGCAGAGGCTCCCACTCCCATCCTTGACAGGTCAAAGTCGCCGGCGTTCCTCACCAACAAGGTCCTCAATGACGGGCGAGGTGTCCTCTCAGCCCTCTCAGCAGACACAGGGGGGATGGGTGACATGCCTGACATATCCACTCCAGCATTCGGGGCTCCCCGTGTTTGGGTCCCTTTATGTCACGTAAGAGCATCTGCAGCATCTCAACTCCTTGCATCACAGGCCACCTTTAACCCAGAAGTCAGTGAACAAGCAAGCAGGCCATCAGAAATGCTCTCGACTTCTTCAGCTCCGCCTTGAGCACCTCTTGCTGGAATACTCCTGAAATGAATTTCGACATCACACAGCCCCGTCAGCAGCAGACCACAGAAGCCTCACTGGCTGGCGTGGTACCAGACAGATTACAGAACCTTCAGGAGCACTCGAGTCAGGATTGCAGGCTGCATAGCCCAGACGATGGCCAAACCACAGCCAGCAGGGGCAGATCCCTCAGCTTGTACGGTGAACAGTGGGAAGCGGACTCCAGAAGTTCCAACACTGCTGTCCATCAGCCATCTTCACCAAAACATGGATGCTGCGTGTTCCTGCTTCCTGATCTGAGCTGAAGTTTGGGATGGGCACGTACGATCGCTGAGCTCAGTGACATGTCAGTTTTCCTGGGGAAGCTGGGATTTTAAATACATTCTGGTTTCTACCACAGAGGAGAAGTACTGCTTATGTGGGAACTGTCCAAAACATAGGAAGACTATTTAGGAGATGCAGGAAGGCCACCAAGTGTGACACGTATCTGCCAACCAAATATCCTGAGTTCAAGCAATTCTCCTGTCTCAGGCTCCTGAGGAGCTGGGACTACAGGCGCCTGCCATCACGCCCGGCTAATTTTTGTAGTTTAGTAGAGATGGAATTTCACCGTATTGGTGAGACTGGTCTCGAACTCCTGACCTCAGGTGATCCACCCGCTGCCCTAGCCTCCCAAAGTGCTGGGATTGCAGGTGTGAGCCACAGCACCCGGCACACTTAGTGTTTCTCTTAAATGACCCTGTGATATGCTAAGATTCCTAATGAAGGGAGAGCTGTCAGTTAAACATATGAGTAGACAACCTAGATGAAGCTTAAAATAATTACACTGAGTGAATGATGTCAGACAAAAGAAAAAAAAGGGTACATACTGTATGATTCCTCTTACATAAAACTTCAGGTAATGCAAATGAATCATAGTGACAGAAAGCAGAGCAGTGATGGGGGGTGTGGGAAGAGATGGAGGAGAGACTTTAAAGGGGATGAGGAAGGGTTCGTGGGTGACAGGTGTGTTCCCTGTCTTGATTGTGGTGGTGGGGGTTTCACGGGTGTATATACATATGTCAAAACTTATCAAATTGTACACTTTAAATACGTGCGGTTTATCACATGCCACTTATGCCTCATTAAAGCTGTTTTTAAAATATTAGACTGCTTCCCATTTACTGGCCATAGAAATTTTAATTTCTGTAAAATGGGAAAAATAATACCTACCTCATAATTTTGGTGTGGAGATTAAATGAGTAAAAATTAAAAAGATGAAATGAGGTGACATCTTCCCTTGGGTTCAGCTAAAAGCCTCGGAGTCATCCTTTCTCCCCTCTTTTTCTACACCCACATACAATCCCTGGGGACCTCCTGGGGTGATTAATAGAGTGAGTGGGGCAGAGATGAAACAGGGTTGGCCATGATTGGAAGACTCGACAGCTATCGAAGTGGGGAGATGGGTCCGTGAGAGATCAGGCTACTATCCTCTCTACTTTTGTACATATTTGTATTTTCCACAACAATAATTAAAAAACAGTGAGGCCAGGCATGGTGGCTCACACCTGTAATCCCAACACTTTGGGAGGCCGAGGTGGGAGGATCCCTTGAGGCCAGGAGTTCGAGACCAGCCTGGGCAAAATAGTGAGACCCTATCCTCACAAAAATTTTAGAAATTAGTTGGGTGTGGTGGTGGGGTGCCTGTGGTCCCAGCCAGTGAGGAGACTGAGGTAGAAGGATCACTTGAGCCCAGGAGGTCAAGGCTGCAGTGAATCGTGATCACACCACTGCACTCCAGACTGGGCAACAGGGCAAGACCCTGCCCCAAAAAATAAAAATAAAAAATAAGGCTGGGCGCAGTGGCTCAAGCCTGTAATCCCAGCACTTTAGGAGGCCAAGGTGGGCGGATCACAAGGTCAGAAATTTGAGACTAGACTGGCCAATATTGTGAAACCCCATCTCTACTAAAAATACGAAAATTAGCCAGTCGTGCTGGCAGGCACCTGTAGTCCCAGATGCTTGGGAGACTGAGGCAGGAGAATCGCTTGAACCCAGGAGGCAGAAGTTGCAGTGAGCCAAGATCGTGCCACTGCACTCCAGCCTGGGCAACAGAGCGAGACGCCATCTCAAAAAATAAATAAATAAATAACACAGTGTTTCCCCATTTCAACTCAAAGGAAAACCAAAGTCCTGATGGTGGCCCACGGGTCAGTACAGGATCCCCTACGCTTCCCTCTCCCCTTACCTCCTACTCTCCTCCTCATTCACTGCTCCAGCCCTGTGCCAGGCACTCTGTTGCCTTGGGACCTTTGCTCCAGGTGCCCCCCCACGGGGAATCCTGTGCGGCTTGACTCGAATGTGATCCTCTTGGTGACTCCATCCTGACTGCTCCGTTTAAAATTGTTCCCACCTCCTCCTGCCACTTCCCACGCGCCTTCCCTGTTTCCCTCGTCTCCACAGCCGTGACCATCGACCGAGGCCCGAATAACTATTTACCTATTTCTGTCTCCCCCACCACCGTCGCCCCGACCCCCTGACGAATGTAAGCTCCATGACGCCTGATTGCTGACTCTTCAGCATTTAAAGCAGTGCATGGCTGGTTCTTGATGATGAATGAATGAGCCATACACACACGTTCTACTGGAATGCTTGGTAGAGTGAGCACTGTGGGATCCATCATCATCTAAAAATATTTCAAGTCATTTGATAAATCTAAGTTAATGGGTCAGTCAGTATTTTCTGTCCTGGTCTTTGAAATAAGGCTACGATTAATGACATTTTTGTTAATTCCTGGAAAGCGGCAAGGTGGGGAAGGGTTCCCACAGTCTTGGGAGGAGGGTAAATCTGCTTCAAATCCTGGCGCCGCCCCAGGCCCGCTCTGTGACTTGGCCCAGGTGCCCAGCCCTCAAGCCCAGTCTTCTCGGTGGCGTGCCTGCCACATTGCCCTGCAGTCCTGGGCTGGGCTGAAAGCCCACCACCTGCCCTGTCTGCGTGAGCCCTTGTCTCTTCAGCAACAGGGACTGACCACCTCCACAGCCTGGTCAGGCGCTGTGTCCCTTTGGGGCCTGCTGGTGGGGTGAGCGAGCGATGGTCAGTCGCACCATTTAAGAGGGACAGAGGCTGGGCGTGGTGGCTCACGCCTGTAATCCCAGCACTTTGGGAGGCCAAGGCGGGTGGATCACCTGAGATCAGAAGTTCGAGAGCAGCCTGGCTGACATGGTAAAACCCCATCTCTACTAAAGAAAAAAAAAATTAGCTGGACATGGTGGCAGGCACCTGTAATCCCAGCTACCTGGGAGGCTGAGGCTGGAGAATCATTTGAACCCGGGGGGAGGAGATTGCAGTGAGCCTAGATCATGCCATTGCACTCCAGCCTGGGCAACAGAACAAGTTCTGTCTCAAAAGAGAAAAAAGAAAAAGAAAAAGGGATAGAGTGATATTGCTGAGATCACAAAAGGGAGGTGACTCAGTCCTAGCCCAGCCAGCTGTCATTTCTCCTATACGCCCCAGGCCTGACATTATAAACAAGTGACTCAGAGGAATGATGGGGTGTGCCTCATAATAGTTCATCCCAGTGTCCTGGGGGCTAAATTTAACACACAGCTGCAGCCTCTGGCACTTTGGGAACAAGTTAATCTTGGTGACTGAGGCATATGTGTGTGTGTGTGTGTGTCTGGTGATGGGTCGGGGGGCGGGGGGAGGGTGCGCGGAGGGGGGTCAAGAGTCCAGAACAAGGTAGGCATCGAGACTGGCTGTCAACCCGGGCTTCGAGCCTGGTCCCTCAGACCACAGACAAGGTGCAGGGGCCCCATGGCCAGGCAGCAAAGGCCTCGCCTCACAGGCACCGTGAACAGTGAGTACAGACAACCAAAGTCCTGAAATATTCAACTTCCAGTGTTACTTTTTGAACACTAGAATTCAGAATGTCACCCCCCTAGAATGTTAAAACCCTGGAGGTTTAAGTACCTAGACTAGTAGAATCCTAAGAAATTAATTTTCTAGCACGCCCGACACTTAGAAACGTGAAAGCCCTCTAAGGTGTACTCCCAGGAACACAGCACCCGGTGCTTCTGAACCTCCAGCACAGCTGAACGGAGGCCCTTAGCATCTAACTTTGCTGCCACCTCATTGTGTAGGAAGGGAAACCGAGGCTTAACAGAGAGACCTGCCCTGCCCCAGGCCTCACAGGGAAGTGGCAACCTTCTTTACCTAAGGTACCTTCTTGCTTCCTTGCAAGGAGGAGGGTCTCAGAGCAGGGGCAGAAAGAGAAAAAGCTCTTCCCATTTTAAAGGTGAGGCAACGCAGGTGGTGTCTTATGTCTGTGGTGCCAGCTACTAGGGAGGCTGAGGCAGAGGATGGCTTGAGCCCAGGAGTTCAAGTCCAGCCTGAGCAACACAGTGAGACCCTGTCTCTTAGAAAATAAAACTGTCTGGGCGCAGTGGCTCACACCTGTCATCCCAGCACTACTGGAGGCTGAGGCGGGTGGATCATGAGGTCAGGAGTTCAAGACCAACCTGGACAAGACGGTGAAACCCCATCTCTGCTAAAAATACCAAAAAAAAATTGGCCAGGCATGGTGGCAGGCCCTGTAATCCCAGCTACTCGGGAGGCTGAGGCAGAGGATGGCTTGAACCTGGGAGGCGGAGGTTGTAGTGAGCTGAGATCACAACACTGCACTTCAGCCTGAGCAACACAGCGAGACTCCATCTCTAAATAAATAAATAAAAATAAAGGCAGGGCAACGGGGCCACTAAAGAGCGAACACCATGTCCAAGTTCTGACCAGAAAACCCAACCCTCCAGGGGAGCTGGAGTGAGATATATTCTGGGGAGGGAGACGGAGGCACCAGGGCAGATGGGCCCAGGAAGCAGGAAGGGAGGGAGACCGCGGAAGACCGGCTCCAATGCTTAGGCCACCCCCTCCCACAGGGGCTCTCCTGACCAAAGAATCCAGAGTCGGGACCTCCCCGTGCTCCATTTAGAAATGAGGCAGCCAGGCCCTCATCTTTCAAAGGGGCCCAGACACCCCACCCCATCCCATGAGCCCCGGGGCTGAGCCAAGGCTTCTCCCGGAGGGGGCCTCTGCCCAGCTGTCCCCTGTGCGTCATGTGCAGGAGGCCAGGCGGCTCGCCTTACAAGGCCCCGGCCACCTCTATATATAGCCCTTCGAAGACAGCTGCGCAGTCCGAGCGAGCCCCGCGGGAAAGCAGGGCCGCAGAGAGCAGCCCCTTGGCCCCGCCCCCACCCTAGGCCCCCCCCCCACTTCATCCCCCCACCCCAGGCCCCCACCATGGCGCTGGGCTTGGAGCAGGCGGAGGAGCAGCGGCTGTACCAGCAGACGCTCCTGCAGGACGGGCTCAAGGACATGCTGGACCACGGCAAGTTCCTGGACTGCGTGGTGCGCGCGGGCGAGCGCGAGTTCCCGTGCCACCGCCTGGTGCTGGCCGCCTGCAGCCCCTACTTCCGCGCGCGCTTCCTGGCCGCGCCGGAGCGCGCGGGCGAGCTGCAGCTGGAGGAGGTGTCGGCGGACGTGGTGGCGCAGGTGCTGCACTACCTGTACACGTCGGAGATCGCGCTGGACGAGGCGAGCGTGCAGGACCTGTTCGCCGCGGCGCACCGCTTCCAGATCCCGTCCATCTTCACCATCTGCGTGTCCTTCCTGCAGAAGCGCCTGTGCCTCTCCAACTGCCTGGCCGTGTTCCGCCTGGGGCTCCTGCTCGACTGCGCGCGCCTGGCCGTGGCCGCCCGCGACTTCATCTGCGCGCACTTCACGCTGGTGGCGCGCGACGCCGACTTCCTGGGACTCTCGGCCGACGAGCTCATCGCCATCATCTCCAGCGACGGCCTGAACGTGGAGAAGGAGGAGGCGGTGTTCGAGGCGGTCATGCGCTGGGCGGGCAGTGGCGAGGCCGAGGCGCAGGCGGAGCGCCAGCGCGCGCTGCCCACCGTCTTCGAGAGCGTGCGCTGCCGCCTGCTGCCGCGCGCCTTCCTGGAGAGCCGCGTGGAGCGCCACCCCCTCGTGCGCGCCCAGCCCGAGCTGCTGCGCAAGGTGCAGATGGTGAAGGACGCGCACGAGGGCCGCCTCACCACGCTGCGCAAGAAGAAGAAGGGGAAGGACGCTGCCGAGGAGGCCGAGAAGGGCGCGGGCGAAGCCAAGGCGGAGGACGAGGAGGAGGCCGAGCGCATCCTGCCCGGGATCCTCAACGACACCCTGCGCTTCGGCATGTTCCTGCAGGACCTCATCTTCATGCTCAGCGAGGAGGGCGCGGTGGCCTACGACCCCGCAGCCAACGAGTGCTACTGCGCCTCCCTCTCCAACCAGGTCCCCAAGAACCACGTCAGCCTGGTTACCAAGGAGAACCAGGTCTTCGTGGCTGGAGGCCTCTTCTACAACGAAGACAGCAAAGAGGACCCCATGAGCGCATACTTCCTGCAGGTGCCTGACCAGCCGTGGGAGCCGCCGGCTCATTCTGGGCTCTGGGCACTGGGGGCTGGGTGGGAGCAGTCTTGGGCCCAGAAGGGGCTTGTGTCTACACAAGGGAACGCAGCTGGGTCTAGGGTGAGACGGAGACTGCCGGCTGATTGCCACCTGCCGGAAGGTTGAAGACAGTTAATAGGCAGCTGCCAAAAAAGCAGCGTAACTTTGGTATCTCAATTTCAGGGGTGTGGCAGCCCCAAGTTGGCATATGTTGGAGGCCCTGGCCCTGCACAGTGAGGAGGATCAAGGTCGGTGTCAGGATCCTGGGCAGGGCCTCTGCGTGAAGGCCCGGCCTGGAGCTCGGAGCAGTGTCCCAGACAAAGGCACCATCCTGTCTGGCCCTCCCATTGTGACAGATGAGGAAGCCGAGGCCCAGCAGGGATCAGTAGAGTGAAGTGCCAGGTCTAAGTTGGGGTGTGACTGTGAGATCTCAAAGGGCAGAGGCAGTTTCCTGGAGACTGGCCTTGTCAGCTTGAGCCTTGCCCGTGGGGTGGGATGTGGAGATGTGAAGGGGAAGTGTGTGTGTTTCTGCCGGGGAGCCATAGGTAAGGGACAGAACGGGGACTCAGCCTGGTGAGCCGCGTGCTCAGGGAGGCTGACCAGCAAGACGGGCGACAGGCACTTGGGCGGAGGTTCAGCTCACAAAGCCTTACGTTCGGTTGCACTGGGGGCCGAGGGCAGCGTCGCCAGCTACTGGCTCAGCAGTGTGGGGACATTGCTTGTTCCCTCTGGGCCTCTGTTTGTAAGTGGGGATATTATTCTTCCTGCATGATAAGGTCATGATAAAGTAAATGATGCTTATAAAGTGCTCATCAGCATAGCACTCAGCCCTCAGAAAACTTTCCAAAAAGATGAGCCCCTAGTATTAATATCTTTATTACAGGCTGCGGAGGTGGACGAGGCCGTGGACTGTAGGTTTCACAGAGTGAAAGGCAGGGCTGCATTTGGAAGTTTCCTGAATGGTGGGATGGGGTAGAGAGCGGCGGGGGGTGGGGGGCGGGGGCAGGCCTCAGTGCCTGGGGAAGTAAGGCCATAGCCGGACCTCCCTCGCAGGGCTACGCCCCCATTTCCGTGCTGTGAGCCCTAACGCCTGCTACAAAGGTGGCTGCCGGGAGCCTGCCTGGGCGTGGGGGATGCTCATCGGCTCAGCCTGATGGCAGGAGGGGCACTGGCCCTACCTGGGGCAGCAGGACTGCGTGGGGCTGGACTGAGGCCAGGGGAGCTGGGGGTGATAGCTGACTGGACACCCGGCCCGCAGTTTGACCACCTGGACTCAGAGTGGCTGGGGATGCCACCGCTGCCCTCGCCCCGCTGCCTCTTTGGCCTGGGAGAGGCTCTCAACTCCATCTACGTGGTCGGTGGCAGAGAGATCAAGGACAGCGAGCGCTGCCTGGACTCCGTCATGTGCTACGACCGGCGGTGAGTGCGGCTGGGGCGGCGCTGAGCACCCTGGGAGTGGGTGGGGCAGGAGGCCACCGCGATCTAGGGCCTGGGGTGGGAGTTGGACCTAGAACCTCAGGCTGAGGTGAAGCTGGGCTTGGGTAGGGGCGGGCAGTTGGGAGGCGGGGTGGGAGCACAGAACTGAGAGGCCTGGGAAGTTCCAGCAATGGCTCTGACGCAGCTCAGATGTGTGTTAGGTGGATGGGTGGATGGGTGCAGAGGCGGGGACTGAGCCGAGCTGGGGTGCGTGCCCACCCCTACTCTGTCTCCTCCAGGTCATTCAAATGGGGCGAGTCGGACCCGCTGCCCTACGCGGTGTACGGCCACGCGGTGCTCTCTCACATGGACCTTGTCTACGTCCTTGGTGGCAAAGGTGGTGACAGGTGAGGCTGGGCCTGGAGCAAGTCCGAGGAGCAGAGGCAGGATCCCCCAGAGGCTGTCAGGGGTTTGTCCTGGCTGTCCCGGAGGCGCCTGCATCAAGGGTGGCTGGGCTGCCTCTCCACTCACTCCCGCCCTCTACCCCACAGGAAGTGCCTGAACAAGATGTGCGTCTATGACCCCAAGAAGTTCGAGTGGAAGGAGCTGGCACCCATGCAGACCGCCCGCTCACTCTTCGGGGCCACTATCCACGATGGCCGCATTGTTGTGGCAGCTGGAGTCACCGACACAGGGCTGACCAGTTCTGCTGAGGTGTACAGCATCTCAGACAACAAGTACGGAAACTTGTCCCTTCTGCCACGGACAACTGTGTGACAGCCGTGTGGCTTTGGGCCTCTTTTAACCCCTGGCAGGAGCCACAGTCCCTGTCTTGGGTCTCCAGTGTTGAGTTTGGACGTCAGCATAGACACAGGCCTTCTCTCCTGATCAGCAGTGAGGTGGGGAGGCGGGGCAAAGGCAACGGCCAGCCTGGTCTGCAGAGGGGCTCCCAGGGCTGTGGGGGGCGGATGCCAGGTTCCTCACTCAGGGACTTATACCAGGCAGTGGCCTGGTGCGAGAGATATAGCAGTGAACAAGACAGAAGCTGCCCTCCCTGGGACACCAGAGAAGAGAAAACTGAACTGAGAGACAGCTGGACTCAGCTGGCAAACTGGATGAGGGTGGTGGCAGGAGGTTGCCCCAGACTAAGGAACAGGGGCACCGAGGCAGGTAGGAGAAAAAAGGCCAGGCCCACAGGAGGGAAGGCGCTGCTGGGGCTGGGTGATGGAGGTGAGATGGGGTGCTGGACTGGGTGATGGAGGTGGGATGGGGTGCTGGGCTGGGTGCAAGGGGTGGGTGATGGAGGTGGAATGGGGTGCTGGGGCTGGGTGCTGGGGCTGGGTGAGGGAGGTGGGATGGGGTGCTGGGCTGGGTGATGGAGGTGGGATGGGGTGCTGGGGCTGGGTGCAGGGGCTGGGTGAGGGAGGTGGGATGGGGTGCTGGGGCTGGAGCAGGGGCCAGCCAGAAAGGGACTGTTATCGCATCTGTGTTCTACTCAAGTACTTCATGGCCGCTGATACAGAGATGGGATTAGGGATTTCCCAGGGGGCAGGAAGGTTGGGGTGGTGAAGGCCAGGAGCCAGGGGCCCCACGGGGATGGGGCTGAGGGGATGGCAGGCCAGGGCATCTCAGGCTGTAATGGGCATGGGAGTCTCCCGGGATGGTGTTAAAGTGCAGACTCCCGGCCTGAGGGCCTGTAACACTGCCTTTCTAACCCACCCCCAGGAGACGCTTTTGCTGCTGGTCCGTGAGCCACACTTTGAGTAGCAAGAGTAGGAGGTGGAAGAAACAGGGCTTAGCTCTTGATTGGATGCGGGGGTGGTGGGGAAGGGCATGTTTCTGAGTGAGGGTGGGAGGCCATTTACTGGAGAATCATGGGGATTGGGTAGGGAAAGTGAGGGTCCCCCTAGGACATGTGGATTTGAAGTGCCTGGGGTGTCCAAAAGGACCCCACCTGGAAGAGAGGGGGCTGAGCTGGAGGGAGAGACCTGGGGTCAGTAGCACGCAGAGGGGCCAGGCTCCCTCGGGAGAGAGGGGGTAAATGGTGAGGGCAGCTGCGTTATCCAGGAAGGAGGCCACGAAGCGGGGACTGGAGAGACGGGAGATGAGGAAAGTCACGCCCGCAGGGTGTGTGCTGTAGGGCCTCAGTGCGTTCGCAGGGGCTGCACACCTCGGGGAAGGCAATTTGGAGGAGGGACTGAGGCCCAAGGCAGGAGCCAGGGCAGTGAAGACGGAAGACGTGAGAACACCTGGGCCGTGAAGGGAGGAGAAGGGCTGGGCAGGTGTGCAGGCGGGGCGCGGCTGCAGGCGCCGTGTCCAGGGCTCAGGTGGGAGCCTGCTGGGGCCTGGGGCTGTGAGTTGGCGGCCACCGTGAGTTCCAGAGAGGAGGAGGGGCGGTGGGAGATCCATGGTGGACTTTGCTGGGCAAGTTGGATAGAATCGCAAGAAGACAGGGAGGGAAAGGGGAGGAGCAAGAGAATGGGCAAGGAAGGGGCGACACTGGGACAGGGGTGGGGCTTGGGTGCCTGGACGTGGATTGCAAAGGGGCGCAGTTGGAGCTGTGGGTGCTGGGTGGCAGGGACGGCACTGGGCTTGCCGAGGCACCCCAATGATGCACCTCCTCACACTGCAGGTGGGCACCCTTCGAGGCCTTCCCGCAGGAACGCAGCTCCCTCAGCCTGGTCAGCCTGGTGGGCACCCTCTATGCCATCGGTGGCTTTGCCACACTGGAGACTGAGTCTGGAGAGCTTGTTCCCACAGAGCTCAGTGACATCTGGAGGTGAGTCCGGCCCCAGGGAGGTGAGGGGGAATCATGAGCAAGGCTGACACCCACAGCGCCACAGTGGGGTGCCGAGGCACCGGGCAAGCTCCTCTGGGGGCAAAGCCGATCCCTCTTCCGGGGAGTCCTCTCGGGAGGAACAGCCAACGTACCCTGCTCGGCTGTTTCTCCCGGTTTGCTGGGGAAGTTTGGGCTTGCACAGATGGCACCGTGCCCCACGGTGGAGCAGCAGCAGTGTTGCAGACAGGAGCAGACCCACACTCAGGCCACAGACCCACAGAAACAGGCCCCACGTGGCAGCCGGCTTTTCCTCTCTCCGGCCTTCTGGGTGCTTGGTCTGGATCAAGGGCTGCCGCCAGGACCGGGAAGCAGCTGGAGGCCGGGACTTTCAGAACCATTGCTCTCGTTGGCTGGTCCGTCGCGGGGTCGGAGAAGGAGGCTTTAGCCTCTGGGGCATCTCCTGAACCTGCAGCCGTCCCCCTGCTGCAGGCAGCCCCTGGGGAGCAGTGCTGCTGGAGGGGACTGGAGACCTCCTGGAAATTCTCAAGGACATTGAGGGGGTGGTGTGGGAGTGTAGACCTTTCTGGAGGGGGGCTTTGAGGAATATGGGAACACCGCTTGAGAGGTGATCTTTCCTGGGGAGCAAGGCACTTCCTGGAGTTTGGGTGGGTGTTCCTGGGTGGGTCTTGTGGGGTCTCCTTTCCCAGAGCCTGGGGACCGTCAGGAGCAGATATCCCTAGAGATGGCTGAGTGCGCCCAGCCACCCTTTCTGCTGTGTTCCACTCTGGACTCAGGTGGCCGAGCTCCCTGTGCTTGTCCCCACCCTCTCTCACCCCAGGTATAACGAGGAGGAGAAGAAGTGGGAGGGTGTCCTGCGGGAGATCGCCTACGCGGCAGGTGCCACCTTCCTGCCCGTGCGGCTCAACGTGCTTCGCCTGACCAAGATGTGACCAGCCCAGGGCGTGAGCCCAGTACCCCGCCCATCTTGCGGCCCTCATAGGTCTGGCCTTGTCGGGGCTCCGGAGGAGAGGTTAGGAGAGGCCAGAGTCTACCTGGACCCAGTTACGGTGCCCAGGGGCTGCGTCAGCCACGGAAAGGGATGCTGCCTGGCCCTGGCCTTTTGGGCAAGGATGAGGAACTGGAGGCTTCTCCACTGTTGCCGTGTCTCCCTGGGTTGTCTTGACCCATGAGCCAGAACCACAGGGCGGCATCCTAGCTGTGTCCCGGCCCTGCCCAGCCTGGCTGAAGTGCTGGGAAAGTTCCCCATAGAACTCAGTCTTCTGGCCTGTCAGGCGGGAGCGTCCCCGTCAAGTGCAGTGTATGGGGCGGTCTCTGTCCCTAAGAAGAATAAAGTGCCTTCTGAGCAAGCAGCTCAGGGTCTGCATCCGTGCTCCGAGAGCCAGTGAGCAGATGTTTTGAAGACCTGGGGCTTCGGGGCTTCACGGCTGGGCTGCCTCGTCGATGGTCTCTGGTCTCCAGCTGGTGTCTCCTCCACTCCATGGGTGGAAACCCCTGCCCCCCGCCCGAGGCCTAGAACCGCCAGCTCCTCAGCCACCATGGATGTGGAGCCAGGGGGCTGTGGAGAGAAGGGGCGGGCAGCAGCCAGGCTGTGGTAGAAAAGTCATTTATTCTGTGGTCAGACCTCATCTGGCCCAGGAAGAGCTGAGCAGAGCCCGTCCCTCTGCCCCCCTCCTACTCCAGCTTCTCTTTGTCCTGCCTCTGCTCCTTCTCCAGTGCCAGGGTTCGCTCACGCTCCTTCACCAGCTGAACACCACAGTAGGTGACAAACAGGACGGCCAGCGTGGTCTGGGGGAACCCTGTGTGGGGAAGGAGTCGCAGATGCTCAGGCAGCTCCACATCCGCAGCGACTTCTCCTGCCATCCTTGTCCCGGCTTGATGGGCCCTCCCTGCTGAGTCCCCAGGGTGATGAGGGGGTAGGAGGCATTCTGGAAGGTCCCGGTCCTTGAGGCTGATGCCTGGAACATTCTATATCTCCACACCCCATCCCTCACCTGTGAGTAGCAGGCGCCGGGCGACCAGCTCTGTGAACTCCAGGCTGTTCAGGCTCACAAGGTTGGACATGATGATGGTCCAGAAGTTCAAGGCTCCAAAGAGGGCCCGCACCCTGCGGGACATCTGCGCTGACAGAGAGGCCTGTCCGGTCCAGGGAGGCCAAAGGAAAGAGGGCGTGGTGCGTCAGCAGCCTGGCCCACACGGCCAGTCAGGTCTCGGGGAGCCCCAGGCCAGCTCTCCCTCCCTGTTAAACACGGGGGGACAGGTCCAGAGAGAGGGCAAGGCCTGACCAGCACAGTGAGGTCCAGGCGCTCCACCCCGTAGAAGGGAGGGAGGGCCAGAGTCCCACAGAGCGAGCCATTGCCCTGACAACCAGGAGGGGCTGCTGAGAAAGTTCTGGACGGGGGGCCAAGGGGTTGGACACCTCCAGAAAGCAGCAGTGCCCCCCTGCCCTCCGTGACCCAGCCAGTCCCAGCCCCAGATCTCTGCTCACCTCGATTCGTGCTAGGGGCCCCCACTCTGCCAGTTTTTGCACCCAGAGCTCAAAGTTGAGACCAAAGCAGTTAAGGAATGACCACAGGTAGACAATGTCACAAGGCCCAAGCCACAGAGTGGTGATGGCGAATGTGGCCACTGTGGCCGCCAGCTCCGGGATCACGGCGGAATGCTCCCCACCAATGTGATCATACACGTATCTGCAGGAAAGACGGGAGAAGGGCCACCGGGCGTGTGGGAAGGGCAGGGATGAGACGGGAGAGGACACACAACAGGGCGACCTCCTCAACATTTCTGACCGCAGGCGGCTGCTCCTCCCCCAGCCAACTTCAAATTGTGGCAGGCTCAGCCTGGGGCGTGGTACCTTCCCCAGCTCTGTTTACTCCCCAGATGATCTCATCCAGACCCAAGATTTCAAGTACTATCTCTGTGCCAGCGACCCCCAAATCTGTCTTTAGCTGTCTCTCCTGCTTTGTATATCCAGTTGCTACCAGCCATGTCACTTGAATGACAGATTCCGCTGTCCCTGCCCAAACCCCACTCGGTCTCGGTCCCATCTCAGTGAATGGCACCACCATCCATCCAGCTTCTCAGGGTATGAGCCTTGGTGCGGGCTTGGGTTCTCCATTTGCCTCCTCGCCACACTCAAGCAAGCCAGCAAATTCTGCCGGCTCCACTCAGTTCCGACCACCGCTCACCTCCGCTACCACCACCACCCGAGTCAAGATGATCTCTCTCCTCACAGAAATTATTGCAAGAGCGTCTTAAGTGGTCTTCTCTCCTCTGCCTTTGCCCCCACAGTTCATTCTCCGCACAGCAGCCAGAGGCATCTTTTAAGAGTGTAGCTCAGGTCACGTCACTTCCATGGTTAATCCCTCTGAATAGCTCCCCATACAACTAGAATAGACTCAATCTCTTCTCTGGCTGGAAGAGCCCATGTAGCCTGGTTTCCACTCCCTCCCTGACCTCGTCAGCCTCCATGCCCCCCCCGTTCACGATGCTGCCTCACTGGCCTTTCTGGCCTTCACACCTCCACAGCTGGTGTGTGTCTCACTACCGGCCATGTCACTTGAATGACGGATTCCCCTGTCCGGGCTCAAACCCCGCTCCAGACGTGCCCTTCTTGCCCCCTTCACCTGATACTCTCTGCCCCACATCTTACCACTCAAATCTCAGTTCAAATGCCACCTCCTAGGAGAAGCCCGCCCGGACCCCACTAGAGAAGCTCCCGCCCTGTCTCCAACTGCTGTCGCGTTGCACATTTAGCTTCTTCATAACGCTGACCACTCGCTAAAGCTTCTCCTTCATGTGTGTTGACCTGTTTATGGTCTGTCTCTCCACACTAGACTGTAAGCTCCACAAGGTCAGGGTCTTTGCCATGTTCACGGCTGTACCCCCAGTGCCTAGAACAGTGCCTGGCACATAGTAGGTGCTCAATAAATATCTGTTACATAAATTCAGCAGAAGACCTATGAATAACCAGCCTCTCCCTTCCTCGACCTCCTCCTTTCCGATGGCTTTTCTCTCCGCTCCACCTCAACCCCCCACACCCACGGCCACACCCCAACTTTGTCACCACTTGAAAGTTCACTCCTTCCTAATTCCCACCCTTTGCCCAACCCCTCTTGACCTCCTGGCCCCCCAGCTTCAGTTCTTCAATCCCATTGACCTTGTGACCCTCCCATCTTCACCACCATCCTTAGTAGGCTTAATCCAATGAGTCATCACTATAAACAATCTAGAAACTCTTATTCCTGACTTCTTCCTTCTCACCCACCTGGGAGAGTCCAGTCACCTGCTTTCTCCTCAGCTACACCCGGGCAGCTAAGCCCCATGGGGGAGGCCTCACAGCTTCACATGCTGGAGTTCATAAGCCCACCACCTCCAATACCACCTGGGCGCTCGGTGCCAAGGTTTCCGTAGTCCGCTGCTTTTCCCATGCTCCGCAAGGGTCACTGTGCCCTTATCTCCCCGCAGGTACGCGTGGAGAGACAGCGTGAGTGGGGAGATCCAGGCCAGGCTGCAGGCACACGTGTTGCCTCTCCACCTCCCCGGTCCTGCCTTTCTCAGCGGATGGCCGTGCCTCCTGCTTCGTGGAGAAGGCTGAGCCTTCAGGGGGAGTCCCGTACTTGTCCACACTAACCTGCCTTCCTCCGCACGCACACTGGCTCCTCCTCCTCCTCCCGCTGAAGCCAGACCTCTGCCTGGAACTAGACGCTGTCACCTCCTTACTCCTCGGGGACCTCATTCCATCAGTCAGCAGTCACCCCCGTAGCCTGCACCACCATCTCCTCTGCTGCATGATTCTTCTCGGTGTGCCCCATTCTCTCCAATCTTTAGCACTCTCCTCTCCTCCCTCAGCCACTGGTTCCTTCCCCTGCAGTCACCACACACTCCTCTCTCCTCAGTCGACCTTCCCTCCTGACCTGCCCCTGCCTTGCCCGGGAAAGGCTGCAGACCTCCCTGTGACCAGCACTCTCGGCCTCCAGCTTCCTGCAGCTCGGCGGCGTCTGACCCAGCCGCCCCCACCAGGCCTGGAAGGTCTTCCCGTGGCTTCCAGGGTGGCACAAGGCCTTCATTCTTCTCCTGTCCTCCAATCTCTCTAGTCCTTTCTGCTGGCTCTCCCTTCTCCCTCCAAGCGGAGCTCTTGCGGGCCTCATCTCGGCCATCCCCGTCTCTCTTCTCACGCCACTCCCTCTCTGAGGACTCACCCACTCTGGACGCCTAGGTCCACCTGCGCACACTCAGCACGCTCTGAGTTCCGTCAGTCCTCCAGACCCTCAGGCCCAGCCACCTCCCGGAATCTCCAGAGGGCTATCTCCTAGATTGCAACTAGACATTTCTGAAACCGAAGCCCTCTCTGGAAACTGCCCTCTGTCCTCCCAGGATAGGAGGCTGCATCCAGGCTGCAGACAGGAATTCAGGCATCATCTCCCTCTCCTTCCTGACACCCACACTCGCGGCCATGTCCTGCCCAGGCTGCTGGCTGTGTGAACCCCTCCTGCCACCTCTCTGCCCCTCTGGGGCCCTCACTCAAGTCCTAACTTCTGGATCTTTCACCCAGACCTCTGCTAAGACCTCCTCACTGTGCACTTTGCTTCCCCTGGCCCAGGGTGATCTTTTAAAAGGTGGACCCATGTTGGCATTGCCCTGCTCAGACAACTGGCAGGATGGCTGTGACCCCCACCTCCACTCACTTGCAAAGCCAGTCATTGATGCCACGGTCAAAGTGCCTGTAAGAGGAAAGCAGGTGGGCATGAGCTCTCAGGGTGGGCATGAGCCCATCAGGGTGGGCAGGAGCCCTCAGGTGCAGACCCCGGGGAAGCATGGAGAGGACACCACGGGAAGGCGTGGTCCCCGGGTGCGCCTCCCCGCCCTGGCCGGCACTCACGTTTCCGCGAAGACATAGAGGGCGGTGATGCACTTGGGAGGCTGGGGCGGGTCCAGGTGGTCGAGGCACGCCACGGTGTTGACAACGCCAAAGAGGATGGCCGCCTTCACCCAGTCATACACGAGGTTCGAGTAGGCGAGGCCAGCTGGGGGCAGGGCACCATCACTGCCTGGGCTTCATCGCTTGGGGTCTGCCCTCATGGGCACCCTGTCCCGCCACTTCCTTCGGGAGACCCAGGCTCTGCTCGCCCCATGGAGACCCCCATGCTGTGGAAGCCAGCCATGGCTGGCGAGGGAGCGAAGCTAATGCCGAGACCCGTGCGTTAGAACAAGCCCCTGCTCCCATGGCCTCAGGTGCTTCCCCAGCTGTGGCACCGTGGGGGTGCAGGGGGCTGTTTTCTTGGGGTGGCAGCCCTGCCCCATCCCTCTTCTGGGGACCCACCAAGGGCACTGTCTGGGAGGCGGTTGGCGAACTTGAGGTCACTGGGGATGGTGAGGATGTAGAAGAAGTGGAAGAAGATGTCCACGGCCATGACGGCTGCCACGCTGAGGCCTGCCTGCGCTCGGATGTGCCACAGCTCCCCCTCACGTCTCACCGGCTCCGCCTGGCTCACCTGGGGGGATATGAAGGGTCTGAGGTGGGAGGCAAGCCCTGCCTGGGGAGCCCTGTCTGAGGGGGTTCACCAGCTACTGGGGGCGAGAGGGGACATGGCTTTATCTAGGAGTCCTGCCTGAGGGTGGAGACACGAGTCATCCTGGAGTCGGGGGAAGATTCACAGCCAGCCACCGGAGACCCAGCACTGTCCTGGGAGCCCCATTTGAGTGGGAGGGGAACACCTGTGGCCTGGGAGCCCCGTCTGAGAGAAGAGACGTGTCTCCACCCTGGGATCCCTGCTGGAGGGGAACGGAGGCCTCATCCTAGGGTCTGAGGAGGGAGAGGAGACATGGCTTCATCGTGGGATCATGCCTGAGGATGGGGAGTTCTATCTGGGACGGAAACCCCAATCTGAAAGGGAGATTGAGCCTGTCTCCACACCCGCAGCGCCCCTCACCTGGGCGTGGAAGCGATCGAAGGTCATGATGGGCCCGAAGAAGAAGAAAGGCAGGTAGAAGTTGTACTTGAGCAGGTCGGCTAGGGAGTAGTGGCGGTCAGGGTGGGCACAGCTCTCCAGTGCAAAGCTGGTGCAGCGCAGCACTGTGAAGCCGCTGCCCCCATGAAACAGCACCTCTTGAAGATCAAAAGTGCCTGTTACAAACCCGCTCTGGAGGGGGAAAGAACAGGCCACCGGCTCACCAGGGTGCCTCCTGTCTCTGGGAAACCCACTCCCCGCTCCCTGGCTTTCCACAAGGGCCCAGCCTGGTCCTGCCCCTTCCTCTCTTCCGGAGCCGGTTAACTTTGGCCTTTGCTCCGTCCCAGCAATGTGAGGAGCCCGGAACGAGCTGGTCAGCTCCTCCTGTGACACAGGTGGTCACCTCGTGGCCAGGGCACACCCAAAGGCTTGAAGACAGGTGGGAAAGTGAAGGGAATGCTTGGGGATACTTGGGGGGCAAGGACTTTGGATGAAGTGAGAGGTTTGGGATCTTATCCCTCCACCCTCTACCCTGCACCAGTGCATACCTGCCAAGAGATTAGAGGGTCCATCTTGAAGGAGGCCAGGCTGGCCAGGCCAAGGCCAAGACAGAGCCAGGCCTGGCCCAAGAGCGAGGCCACATAGAGGCCCACGCAGTGACCAAGCAGCAGCAGCAGATACCAGGGCCCCATCGTGCCCATCACGGCCAGGGCTCCGTACACGGCATACATCCAGGAGCGGAGCTGTGGACGGGGACAAGGCTTCAGTTTTGCCCCATGAGTGGGGGTGCCACCCCAGGAGGGGTTCCCCCACTTGTAGTGAAAGAGGCGCTGGCAGCGGGAGGCTGGGTGGCCCAGACCCAGCTCACCTGGGGGGCAACCATCGTGCAGAGTTTAGCAAACAGCACGTGTCCGGAGAGGGCGAAGACGATGACGTTGCGGAAGGACGTGAACCACATCACCCATTCGAAGTCGGCCACATCCTGGGCAGCCGGGGCAGGAGGAGGTGGGGCAGGTTAGGGTGGGAGAGGGGGCTGGTCAGAGCCTTCGTGTTCTTCTTTTATTGTTATCATGTTTAAATTTAATAATAATTACTATTTTTTACCACTGGCTAACCCAAGACGTCCTCTTTATGCAAACACAAGAGCAGGGTCTCCAGGTCTCCCCGGTCCTCTCCGAGGGGGGTGCCCAGGCAGGTGGGTAGAAAGGAGTGAAGGCACTGTGGGGGCTCCTCCTCGCCTCCACGCCCTGCCTGCCATTCCCCTTACTCCTGTTTCTGGGAAGGGAGGTGTTGGAGGCTCCGCGAAGCACGCTCCACTAATGCCACCCATTTCCCAAGTTAGCAGGGCGTGGGCAGGCTCACCGTCCCAGGAGGATACAGGAGGGGCCGCGGAGAAGCTGAAGACACCGAAGCTCCAGCCGGAGGCCCCGAGCTCCGTGTAACTTGAGGACCTCCAGAACGGCGGGAGCGGAGAAGGGTGGGGATGGGAGGGACCCTGGAGTGTGGGGAACCTACCATCTTCCGGCCGATGTACTCCCAGCCA
Organism: Cacajao melanocephalus; assembly: GCA_963573385.1. Lineage (NCBI taxonomy): Eukaryota > Metazoa > Chordata > Mammalia > Primates > Pitheciidae > Cacajao > Cacajao melanocephalus. The sequence continues at coordinate 26,224 of CAUYLG010024350.1, forward strand.
GGTCGCACAGACTCCCGAAACGCCTTCCTGTGGGCCCCATCTGAGAGCAGAGTGTGGCCTCAGGGACAGAGGCCCTTCACACCCCCGCCCCGCCTTCCCCCGTGGACAAGGCTGCCCCCACCCTGGGGAGTGAGGGCGTCAGGAGCAGGGCACAGGTCTGGGTCTCTTTGGTGCTGTGTCTGCTTCTCTCTGGGCTTTGCTGTCTGTCTGGGTCCAGGCTTCTGACTGTGTCTGTGTGTGTCTGTGTGTGTGTATATTGTGTTTATATGTGTATGTGTGTGTGTCCAGGCCTCTGTGTGTGTGTGTGTGTTTGTGACCAGGCCTCTGTGTGTGTGTGTGTGTCCAGGCCTGTGTGTGTGTGTATGTGTATGTGTCCAGGCCTCTGTGTGTGTGTGTGTGTGTGTCCAGGCCTCTCTGTGCGTGTCTCTGTGTGTGTGTGTCCAGGCCTCTGTGTGCATGTGTGTGTGTGTGTGTGTGTCCAGGCCTCTGTGTGTGTGTGTGTGTGTGTGTGTCCAGGCCTCTGTGTGTGTGTGTGTGTGTGTGTGTGTGTGTGTCCAGGCCTCTGTGTGTGTGTGTGTGTGTGTGTCCAGGCCTCTGTGTGTGTGTGTGTGTGTGTGTGTGTGACTCTATGTTCATGTCTCTGTCAGTGTGTCTGCACCTGGCTCAACCGAACTCCCAGTGCCTAACTGAGATGGGAGCCCCAGGCTGAAAAAGGACGTCCAGCCCTGTTAGAAGGAGTACCCTGGATCTGGAGCCTGTAAGTTTCTGGCCTTGCTGATTGGAACCCCGAGGCCCCCAGGGGAAGAAGGGTCCTGTCCCCCTGCTCCCTGCACAGCCATTACCTTGTGAGGCCTCAAGGAGGCCACGGCCAGCATAGGCCAGGGCGCCACTCAGCACCAGAGAGTACAGGCCCAGCTCAGCCGCCGGCAACGCCGTCTTGATGCACATACCCTGGACAGGGCTGGGGAGACAGGCCGTGTGAGGGCATTGCCGTCTCCAGCCCTGCCTCGCCCCACCTCCTGGCCTATCAGCCCAGTGAGGACCCCACTCTGAAGAGAGATTGCCCCACCTGCCCCTTGGGGACCTTGTGCCATCACTCTGCCTGCCCCTGTGTCCCCCACTGCTCACAGGCCAGCCAGCACCGTGCCCCATCCCAGCTGCTGCTCCTGTCCCCACCCCACCCGTCAAGGCTCTTTCTGGCAGAGCCCTCACTCGCAGCCTGTCTCCCTCACCTGGATTTACATCTTCATGCCTTCCAGAGGGGCTGGCCCCGCCCTCTGTCAAACCCACTTCTGCCAAGGCCCCTTCGTGCCTGCGTGCATGCGGAGAAACCCCATTTCTATCACTGCAATCAGGATTCTGCCTGCAGAGTCCCACCCCACTCAATGAGTCTCCTTCAGCTCCTCACAAAGCCCCAGCCTCTCTAAGACCCCTTCTCTGACTCCCACGCCCCTCCCTGAGATCCCGTGACCCCCGCAGGTGCTGCGCCTAGAGCCAAGCCTCCACCCCTCGCCTGAGCCTCCAGCCTGTCACGGACACCCTGCCCCCAACAAGGCCCGGAGCTCCAGCTGCCGCTTCCCAGTCCCTGCCCGTGTCCGTGACCACACTGTCCACTCCCTCAGCACCCCGTGGATCCAGGCCCTGGGCGCCGGCTGGAAGCTGTGCTGTTTGAGGAGGTGCCCTGAAGGGGTGGCTGTGGGGCGAGGCGGGGCCAGGCAGGAGTCGGAGAGGGTGCTGGCCGCTGTCCAAGGTGCTGACCAGAATCAGGCCCTGGTTGGGCCTGGCCACTCCCTCCCGCCAGGGCCTGGCTTCTCCCCTGGAGTCCTGCTGGGCCGCCCTGTGGCCTCAGCTAGCACCTCTGCCCTTCCTACCCTAAGGACCCCACAGGTATCGACTCCGTGTGCAAATTAAAGGGATGAACATGTCCAGGCACCTCCTGGGCTGATGGGGCCAAGAGGTGGTTGATGTGGCCCTTTTGCCCACCCTCGATCCTCCCCCAAATTCCCAGTCCTGCAGCCATCTCCCCGGGCCCCCGAGGTCAACAGTCTCCTCGTACAGATGGAGGGGTCACAGGCCAGATAGAGACAGGGACCTGTCAAGGTCACACAGCAGACCTGGAACAGGCTTCTGCCCACCTCCCCTCAGGATCGGGTTTCTCATGAGCCCCTCTGGAATCTTGGGTGAGACAAGACCACCACTGTCTCTGCCCACAGAAGAGGCTGCTGGCCTGAGGGTGGAGGGACCTCCCCACCAGCTGGGTGGGGGTGGGGAGGCCCTGGGGATCAGGTTAATGGAGCAGGAGCCTGAAACTGGAGCTTGGTGAAGAGCCTGAGAAATAGCTTTGTCAGCTGCCTCCCACTCGTCACTTTCCAAGTTTAGCTCCCCATGGCCGGTGCGGGGTGTCCTCAGTGAGGCCTCTGCGAGGAGCTGGCCCCCAGCCTGGGGCCTCTCCTGATAGACCCCCAGACGGGGGCTGGCCTGTGGACACAGGGGCATCCCCTTTCCCCTGGTCCTGCCTGCCCCTGATGCCCTTGGGGTAAAACCCCCTTTGGGGCCTGTGATTTGGGTTGAGGGCCTGGGATGTGCCCTGAAAGTCTCAAGAGCCCCAGAGTAGCTGCATCCCCAGCTGGCACTGACCTTGAGGAGTCCGCGAGGGACCCTGGCACACTGCCCACCTCGGGCTCTGGGGTCCTGCGTCCAACTGTCCGTCCGTCCGACAGGCTGAGCTCTAGGGCCACAGTGGGGTGTGTCCAGCCCTGGGGCCCCCACCCCCTCGAGGTTATGAGCGGTGAGTGGTGACAACGGGAGGAGGAGGGGGAGGAGGAGGTGGCCTTCCTGGAGTGGAGCTGAGCAGAGTGGAGCTGAGCCGAGTGCTGCAGAGCTGTGGCCACAGGGAGCCGAAGGGAGGATCCTTGGAGGGGGGCGGGTGCTGGGGGAAGGGTGTCCAGTAGCATAGGCTCAGACAGGGACACCTGGGTCTCTCTTCAGCCTGCCTCTCCTGGCTCCCAGAGAGCGTGTGCTTCTCTCACTGCTACCCAGGACTTCCCTCGTCCAGGAAGACTTCCTGGTGGCCCCACCAGCCTCTCCAGGCTTGTACGCCCTGCCCCTACCACAGCCACACACACTCACAGCATGCATACACTTTCACACCTGGGTTCCAGGGACTCCAGCCACGCCCCCCCTTTACATAAGACCTCCTAGGGGCTATCCCAGGGCAGACTCATCATGCCCCCTGCCCTGATCCTTTTCATTATGCAGTGAGTCCTGGCTGGCCACGCATCAGTGCCTGAGGGAGGGCTGACTTGCCTGGCAGGACTGGAAGTGGCGTGGGACGTGTGGCTGAGAGGGGTCCCCACAGGCCAGCCCTGTCCCATACGGAGTGTCCTGGATGGAGGGTGCTAGCAGGGTCACTTGGCAAGGCTTGTGGGTACTTAGAATGGCTGGCATCCTCTCGATGGCAGAGTGGAGGCAGACAGGAAGACAGGAGTGCTCCTAACCAACTGGGGGTCCTGGTGCAACAGGCCCCTCATTTTGGAAGGGAGCATCAGCCCTGGACGCCTGAGGGGAGGAGTATCCTGAAGATGCTCCTGAGATTAAGAACCTCTGACAGTGCCCCCTTGGATGAGGCCGAGTCATGGGGAGCTGTGTGTGTCTGCGCCATCTATGGAGGCCTGCTCACATGTGTGCCATGGGGAGGCTCTGGGGGGTAGGAGGAGCTCCGTGGCTGTGATCAGTCACAGGACAGCTCCTGGAGCCCCTGCTGATCCTGTGAGCCCAGCTTCAGGCTCAGCTGAGGAGGCAGGAGGGAGGCGCTGCTTCCCACCCACCAGGGCCCAGAAAGGGGAGAGAATGTGCTGGCCGGAGGACAGCAAGAAGACTCCCAACAAACACACGCCACACAGGACACAGAGGCCCGTGTCTGTGGTCCCTGACACTGAGAAGCATGAGTGCTGACCACTGCACAGTGTAGCCTGGGTTAACGCAGTGGTGGGTGATGGCCACCAGAGAGGCCAGCACGAGGGAGGGAACGGTACCCGAGCCAGACTTCGGGCTTCAGGAGGGCTTCCTAGAGGGAGTCAGTGGTTGTTAGGAGTAAGTTAATCACAGTAGCAGGACGTACAGGGATTAACTTCTCAGTGTTGCCACTGCCCATAGGGAAGACGTCACCATTGTCTGCAGGTAGAAGAAGAACCTGGCACCTGAGGAAGCCGAGTAGCTGGGTCAGCCCCGTAATCTCCTGGCACTGACTGCCCTGTAGGGTGAAAAGCCTGCGAACCCACACCAGGCCCCTTACGAGGCTGGAGGGAGCAGACAGGGTGGTTTGACACGAGTTAAGAACACAGGTTCAGCCAATTGACTTGACCTGAGCTGGCGTGACCTACATCTTCGGGCCTCAGACCCTCAGCTGTGAAATGGGCATACCGCTGGCTCTGGCCCTCACAGGGGTGGCAGGGGTACTGGGCAACTCACTCCATGACAGGAGCCTCGCTCATAAACAGAGGCTATTAGAGAGCCACAGACACCCTGGCCCCCGAGGCCCAGAGAGGCTGGTCTCACACACAGCACTGAGGCTTTCCCGGGTGACCCGCACATGGCAGGGTCTGCAGGGAGTGTGGCGGGCGGGAAAGGCAAGGGGTGGAGGGCTAGGGAAGCCCCATGGGCTGACCTGTGTGAGGGGTGGCTGGGGAGGGCACCTGGCGAGGCCAGCCCACACAAGGGGCAGGAAGCTGACTGAGCTAAGACCAGCACTTGGCCCTGGGGTCACCTTCCCAAATGCCACAAGGGCCCTGGGAAAGATGCGGTGGGGAGTGGGACAATTCTCTCAAACCCGAGTCTTCTTTCAGTGCTTTCTTGGTTGTTTATTGCTCCAAATAAAAATGTGAGGGAAGTATCCTCTGCGTTTGCACGTGTGTGCGCGACTGTTTGACCAGTTGTATGTGGAGTCTGCGTGTGGTTTTGCGTTGTATGTTGTTCACGGCATGTGTTTGCTGAGTGTGTGTGCTCTGTGTATTGCTTGTGTGTGCAGATGTATCGTACGTGTGTGATGTGTGCACTCTGTGCATGTGTGTGTTGTGTGTGTGTGCTGTGTGTGTGCAAGGCTGAGGGATACGGTAGAAACACTGAATATAAAGGCACACCAGTGGGAGAAGGTGGGCAGATTTCTTCATGCTCAGAGCTGGCTGTGGGCTGGCCAGGGGTAGGGAGGAGGAGCTGGTTCTGGCCCCTAGTTGTGGGGGGCCCAGAGGAGCACACCCACTGGAGGTCACCCTGCCCTGGGCTCCTGGGAGCAGGGGAGGGGCCCAGTGGCAATGTAGTGTGTCTGAGGAAGTCTAAGCCAGGTGCGACCTTGTCCAGCTCAGCCGTGGCGCCCCAGAGGCCCCCATGGGGACAGTGGCCAAACCACACCCACAGCTCGGCCAGGTCTGACCTGTCAGCGCTGGAACCTGGGCGCCAAGACTTGCAGCACCTGCCTGGGGTGTGCCAGAGAGAGCCCTTGCCCTCACGTGAGGCAACCTGCCACTTAACTCTCCACTCAGCCCTGCCCCTCAACCTGCCAAGGCACCTGCACCCTCCCCTCCAGCTGCCGCCTCGTGGCTCCGGCCAGGGCCCTTGGCGTCTTGGCCCCCCTACCTGTTGCCCACCTGCCTGAGGGACCCGGAGGCCATCCTCAGGGTGCCGGGGCGGACGTGCTGCCAGGGAGTGGCCTGGCACTAAGCTGACAGGCCCGCTGCCTGGCTCTGTGCCTGGCTCACTTGGGTTGGGTTTCTCAGGGTCCCTATCCTTGGCCCCTCTGACCACCTCCTTCCCTTGAAAACCCTTCTCGCAGGCTCTCCCCACCTGCCCTTCACCCTCCTCGCTCCTTTGCTCAGGGAGGTGTGAAGGACACGGGGCTCCCTGTCAGCCCCTCTCCACCCAGATCTGATCAAGGAGGCTGGCAGCTCGGGAACCGCCACAGGGACGCCATGGGGACGTGGGGGAGGCCCCGTGGTGCCGCAGTCTGGCCAGGCATCCTTCCCGCCCAGCTCCATGGCGTTTCCCACGCCTCTGATTGGACTGGGAACTCCCTGGAAGGAGGAGACAAGTCAGATTCACCTCCAGGCCCCTCCCAGGCCTGCAGAGGCTGGCACGCTGTTGGCACCCACGGATGGCCTGGTGGCTGGCTGGCTGGATGGAATGGTGACCTGTGACCAGTCTGTATCTCTCCCCAGCTGACCCGGGAGTTCCTGGAGGCCAGGGACTGTGCCTGCCTCACCTTGGCACCTCTGTGCCTGGAGCAGAGGAACTGCTCAACAAGTTCTGGGGAGCAGAGGGAAGACGGACAGCGAGTGTTTACCGAGCACTTACTGTGCCCACAGCTGCTCTAAGCACCAGGCGCTTCATCTCCGTGAACCCTGCAGCGGGCTCCAGGGAGGGAATGGAGCAGACCCGATCTCACCAAGCTGGGACTGGGGCGGTGCCTGGTGGCAGGTGCCACCAGACGTGACAAGGACTCCCACACACGGCACACAGCAGTGCTCTCCAGGTCGCCTGTACAGTCTGGAAACTGGAACACTTGTCTTTATACCCAGAGTTGCCTGAAATCGGTTTGCCCAAACATGTGCAAACAAGATTTCCCGTGCCTGCCCATCTGCAGTTTTTCTCTCCCCTTTCTTATATAACTTTTATTGAAATCAATCTATAGATTCATGTCCCTTGTACAGAAATAAATAAAGCACTAATAATTAGCGAAACATCTTTGGCTATTCGTTGACACATATGTTAATAACAACCCCCTGAGGGAGGATTTTATTGTCCCCATTTTATAGATGAGAATGTGGAGGGTCAGAAAGGTTACATTACTTGCCCAAGGCCACACAGCTGGTAGGTGGGGAGAGAAGCATGCCCCAGGCACCGCCACCTGTTCAGACCCCATGACCTGATGCTCCGTCCTCTCTCAGACCTGGCCCAGGAGGGGCAGCAGAACCACCCTGCAAAGCCTGGAGTGTAGGTCACGCCACCTCTGCACTTCCCCGAGGTGACCTTGAGGAGGGATGGCTGGTCCTGCGCCTGCCTCTCACTCTCTGGAGCTGCCCTGAGGCCAGAGCCTGTACCCCACACACTCATCACCCTCTGGGGCTCCCCAGTGCTGCAGGAGAAGGTGCTGACTCCTCTGCGTTCAGACTCAGCATCCCTGTGGCCCACCCCTCGCTGTCACATACTGTCCCCTCCCAGCACAGACCCTCTCTCTCCTGACTCTCTGTCTGGCCATTTTCTTTCACAAGGAACCAGAGAAAAACTCTTCCTTCCCAGAGACCCTTAGGACCCCATAAGAATCACCAGTTCATCTCAGTGGCCTTTGCTCTACCTTGCTGTGGGAGCTCCACGCAGGGCCAGAGGCTTCCTGAGGAGTGGCAGCTGGCACCGAGTCCCTCTGTAGCCCCAAGGAAGGGGCTGAGAAGACAGGGTTCCAGGAGCCCCATGGCTTTTCCTGGGGAAGGAGGTGTTTTCACAGTAGGGGCACCTGCATCACTGCACAAGCAACACACAAGTCGCTATGTCTTCACCTGTGGGAATGTGTCCAGGCCACGTGTGTGCTGTTCTGCACCAGGGTCTCCGTGAGTGTGCACATGGAGAGGCTGGCGTGCGTGTACAGCTGCATGCTCCTGAATTGTATTTGTGTGCATCTGCAGCGTTGTGTGGGCCTGTGGGTGCACATGTGTGGCCAGGGTGTCTGAGGTTGGGGTGTGTGGCTATGGGTGACCCTCTGTGGAGACACTCATTCCTGTAGCTGTAACTGCGTAGTTACAGCTGAGAAAGGGCAACACTGTGACACCCACACAGAGGCCTGCAGACTCGTAGGGTCCCCTGCAGCAGCCCTCCCAGACCACCGTGGCGAGGAAGGTGCACCGTACCTTCAGCTGGAGCCACTGCCTCAAAACCCTGCTGCCTGAGGTCCAGCCAAGCCCCCTCGGCCCTCTGCCACCAGCACCCACCAGCCGCAGTCTTGGCAAGCAGGAGGAGGTGCCTCTTGGGGCAGCTGCCTGGGGTGGGCTTGTCCAGTGGCGGGTGGGCACGCCGACCCTGGCCAATCTCTCAACGGCAAGACCCTGGTTTTGGGTCAGGCGGACTGCAGTTAAATATTCGTTCAGCTTCTTTCTGCGACCCTCAGTTTCTTCATCCGTCAAATAGGGTGACAATCCCCTGGGTTACTGGAGGACTGGGTGGGGCCGGGCTTCCACAGTAGATGCTACTCACTGGGAGCTGCAGTGACTACGAAAATCCTCATTATTATTACAAGTCCGAGGGTCTGCATCTGGGGCAGAACCTAAGGGCGGCTGACAGTCTGGCTGAGGGCACAGTGCCCCACGTCTGTGCAGGGTGTGGACGGCTACAGATGGAGCCGGGATGGGGTGAGGGGACAGGGTGGGGCTGAGTGGCATGGGATGTGCCCAGCCAGAGTAACCAAGGGCTCTCCAGTGCGTAGGACGAGGGCGGTGAGCAGCTGCCCGAGGGACGCATCTGTCCGTTTGCAGCAGCCTTGCTGTCCTGGAGCTCTGGCCGCTGTCCCGGAGGTCTGGCCTCTGCCAGCGGGTCGCCGTGCCCCTCTGCTGCTGCAGCCCAGCCGGCCCCGGGTCTCCTCAGTGTCCCTCCAGGGCTTCTCTTCTGCCCTCCTGGCCTGAGGCATTGGTTTTGGTCGTCCTGAAGGAGCCTCTTCTGGTGGAGCTGGTTGCCCTGGGCTGGCTTCCTGGAGCAGATGGAGCTGGGTTGTGTGGCTATGGGGGGCCCTCCATGGCGGAGTTTTGTCCTCTCAAGACCTGAGGCTGCCCACCTGGCCAGGCTGACACTGGGCTGTCACCCTATTGCTTGTCTGTCTTCTGCTGCCGCAAGGCCTGCAGGAAGACACTTTTCACCTGGCCCAGGATCTCGTGGTACATCCGGAAGTCCTCCTCCTTTCCCCGCAGGGCACTGGCCAGGGCAGCCTTCAGCATTTCATTCTCCTCCCCCTGGACGGCCAGCCTGGACCACAAGAGACAGTGCTCAGTGTGGCCAGAGCTGCACGCAGGTGTGTGGGTGCAGAGAGGGCCCTGGGAATGTGGCTGCCAGCATGGCTGCTCTGCAGGCTCAGGGTCCCTCTGACCCATCCCCTCCTCTCACAGACTCTTGGGGATACCGTGGATTCCTCTCTAAGGGCCTGGCTCCCCGCAAAGCTAAGCTGCCTCAAGACAGCTTAGAAACTGAGTTCTGATTGGTAGAGGATCCTGTCTTTCCTTTCCCACGGCTGCGTGGGATCTTAAAAGGTTTAACTTGGTGAGAAACTGAGTTTAGTGATTCATGCTTGATAAAATTTCTCTTGGACTATGGGTCATCAGGGTTTGGGCTGGACCCTCTGTCCCTCTGAAGACCTGTCCCTGAATTACAGGCCTAGAATCCAGGACCAAGCAGGACCACCCTTCTGGGCAAATGAGTCACGAGTGCAAGGGGAGGGACACAGCCCCTCTGCCCCTGGAGGCGCCTCCCCCCAGACAACCCTACCCTTTCAGGGAGGTGGGCAGGGGGCACCTGGTTGTCAGCTCTTCCATTTGGGATTCCGTGGGCACATCAGAGAGTTGGGCAGAGGACGGGTCCTTCTCCTCGCTCCTGGCTGGGTTGTCCCTGGCATTGGAGGTGGGCAGACCTGTGGGGTGGCGACAGCCACTCTGTGAGGAGGCCACAGCCCTGTGCTAACACCCCGCTTCTCCTCCCCCATCGCCCACCGCCTGTGCCTCCACGTGGTGAAACGGCGCACCGCCTTCGGGCGCAGGGCAGCTTCTGGCGCCTCCTCTGCATGCCTCTGCCCTGGCTCTGGCCTCAGCTACAGCCCTGACTCTGCCTGCTTTGTACCAAGGTGGTTGGTTCCTCACCACCCTGTCTGCATCTTTATACTTTACAAGTTTCTGGTAATTTATTTTCTCTTTTTTTGGGACAGAGTCTCGCGCAATCTCCACTCATGGCAATCCGCGCCTCCCGGGTTCAAGCGATTCTTGTGCCTCGGCCTCCTGAGTAGCCGGGACAACAGGTGCTTGCCACCATGCCCAGCTAATTTTTGTATTTTTTGCAGAGACAGGGTTTCACCATGTTGGCCAGGTTGGTCTCAAACTCCTGGCCTCAAGTGATTCACTCACCCTGGCCTCCCAAAGTGCTGGGATCACAGGTGTAAACCACCATGCCCAGCCTGGTAATTCATTTTCAAAATGAGGAGCCACCTGGGCCTGAGGTCTGGGCTGCAGGCTGAGCCGAATCACTGTACCTGATGCCCTCATACCAGTGGTCCCCATCCAGGCCAGCAGCTTTATACCAGGAAGCAGGTGATCCAGGGTCCTGGGGTTGAGGGCTACAGAATGCTCACAAAAAGGAGGTAAAGCAGCCGGGCGCGGTGGCTCACACTTGAAATCCCAGCACTTTGGGAGTCTGAGGCGGGAGGATCGCCTGAGGTCAGGAGTTCAAGAGCAGTCTGGCCAACATGGTGAAACCCCGTCTCTACTAAAAATGCAAAAAAAAAAAAAAAAAAATTAGCCAGGCATGGTGGTGTGAACCTGTAATCCCTGCTACTCGGGAGGCTGAGGCAGGGGAATGGCTTGAACCAGGGAGGTGAAGGTTGCAGTGAGCTGAGATCACACCATTGCACTGCAGCCTGGGCGACAGAGCCAGACTCTCTCTCTCAAAAAAAAAAAAAAAAAACCACAAAGCCCAACTGGCAGTGAACTTAGGAAAATCACAGCATCAGACAAGCTCAGTGCTGAAAAGGCTTCAGCTGGTGTGACCCGCGGTAAATCATCCGGCATCAGTAGACCTGGCTTTCGCCCTCTGCTGAGAGGCCTCAGGCAAACTATCAGCCTCTCTGAGCTGGTTTCCTCACCTGAAAAAGAGGGATAATAGTTTCTGCCTCTGGCGCCCTGGCAGCCTCAGGGAATTCCACTCGGCTCTCAAGGCCTGTGCGGCTGGGCCACCGTGGCCTCCCTGCCTCCTTGCGGTTCCTCCAAGCCTCCAGCTAAGCTTCCATGCACCGACACCTGCTCTTTCCTCGGGATCTGCAGGCCACACCCGCTCCCGGTTCCTCCATCTCTGCTCAGATGTCCAGCTCCCCCACTGGAGCAGGACCGCATGGGGGACTGAATTGCAAATCCAGTCTCCGCATTTTACGGATGGGCCGGGGCAGGCGGGGAGGTGGCGCTCTGCTCCTCAGAGGGGCAGCACTTTGCCCATGTGACAGGCCAGCAGGCAGCAGAGGTCACCGGCACGGTTTCCCTCAGGCAGCTGCCCTCACTGTCCAGCAGGGAGCAAAGTGACTTCCTGGCTGTGGCTTAGCTCTCCCTGGCTGGAAGCCCTGCTGCCTGCAGGAGGTGGGCCCCAGGCTGGAGAAGCCACACTCCTAGGGGACACATTCCTAAGAGCCCAGGAGGGCCAGCAAGTCTAAGCCCCAGGGACCCTTCTAGCCTGGATTCTCAGAAGCTCCTGGCCTGGTGGAGAAGACAAAGCAGGTGGCCCCAATCTGCCTTGTGCCCTACTTCTGGCACACCCTTCTGAAACGTTCTGACCTCATCCAGGCTGAGCACTGAGACCAAGGGTCTGATTATCCTCGGCTGGGGAGGGGTTGAGGGGCTGCTGGAGTGTTGAGAGAGGTGCAGTGGGGGCAGCAGTACCTCCACTCCAGAGCCTGGAGGGGCTGGGATGGGTGGGATGGGAAGGTCCAAGGAGGCAGGCCCAGCACCTCCACACTGAGGCCCTCCCTCCCTGGGAGTCAGCCATCCTACACCCCCAGCCCGCCCCAGCCCCACAAGATGCTGATGCTGCTGGTCTGGACACCGCACCTTGGGAACCTCTGTGTTAGAGCAACAGACCTTCCAGGTAGGGACAGCATTTCCTAGTGTCCCTCTGCACCTGGCTATGCCCAACTGTCTAGGATCTGGCTGGTGGGATGAGAGCAGAAGTGACACATGCAACCTTGAAAGGTAAGGACAGTGTGTCTCCTTCCTTTCTCCCCTTCCTGCTGCTGATGGGAAAGCTTGAGCAGTCATTGTAGGCCAGGAGATGGAAGCTGCATGCTGAGGACAGTGGAGCCACGAAACAGAGGGAGCTCAGGTCCCCAAACCTCTGGTGAGGCTACTTCCTGCTTATATCAACGCGGCTGCTGCAGGAGGCGGAAAGGGATTCCTCTCCTGCTTCAGCCGCTGCTGCGTGGCCTTCCCAGCAGACCAGCTTTGCCCCATGACCACTTTCAATCAAGTCAGCTCAGGCCAGAGCGTTGAGGGCTGGGGTGGCAGCGGCAGAGGAAGTGGTGGCCAGGGACGCTAGCACTGCCACCTCATGCTGAGGGCTTCCAGGTGGCCGGGCCAAGGCCACATGAGCCAATGGAGTTCTGGGGCTCCTGCTTCTGACTGGGAGGCCCAGGGAAGAGGACACCCCGCAGCAGGGACAGGCAGAGCTCCACCCTGATGGAGCCTCTGCCTCCCACTCGCTCGCTGACGGGCTGACGGTGCAGCTGCCTGGCGCCTCTGCTAGCAGCAACGCTGCCCTGCCCCCTGCACGGGGCCTCCTGCCCTGGCCCCACCTGTTTTGGTCCTGGGGGCTGCTCTCCGGGAGGTTGATGCCCTGCCTGGCTCCAGGCGTGTCTTCTCCAGCTGTTGCTCCAGCACCACGGCGCGGTGTCGCTCCTCCTGCAGCTTCCTCTCCGACTCCAGGAGCTTGCTGCTGCTGTCCTCCACCCTGGGGGTTAGAGAGGAGGGTGCTGCACGCCCTGGCAGGCAGGGGCAGCCCCCACCCCACCTGCTCAGCCCTTAGAGAGATGGGTGCATCTGACATTGGGTGATGGGACCCCTTCATTTTCATTGCAGTAACACAGGAATATGCATTTAAACATCATATGGTTCCCTCCAAGGTTAAAACAGAAAAATTACCAGTCCCTTCCCAGCCCCATGGTTCCCAATTCCTGCTCTCTAAAAGCAATCACTTATAATACTTCTCACCATTTCTTTTACTATTTACTGCCATATTTCTATAGACGCTTCTGTTGCTATTTTTAAAAGGTTTAAATATAATCTTTTGATTTCCTGTCATGCAACATGAGAATTTAGTTTTATTTTAGTGCTCACCCCCTACCAAACAGAATCACCTCTACACATTTTTGGATAAACTGATATTAGGCGGTGTATCAGTTTTCTATCACAGCTATAAAAAATTACCACAAATTTAGCAGCTTAAAACAACACAAATCTATCATCTCACAGTTCTGTAAGCCAGAACAATGGCGGGCTCAGTGGGTATCTCCGCTTCAGGTTTCACAGACAGAAATCAAGGGTTGGCGGACCTGGGCTCTTCTCTGGAGGTTCTGGGGGAAAATCCACTTGCAGGCCCATTCAGAATGTTGAGAGATTCCAGTTCCCAGTAGCTGAAGGACTGAGGTCCCTGTTTCCTGTGGGCTGTTGGTCAGTTTCAGCTTCTAAGAGCCACCTTGCCCCTCCACCTTTAAAGCCAGCTGGATACGCTTATCATGCTTTGAGTCTCTCTGCTCCTCTGACTTCCTCCACAGCATCTGTCAGAATAATCCAGATGGAGATATTTCTCTGCTTTTAAGGACTCAAAAGATTAGACCGAGCCCACCAGATAATCCAGGATAATCTTCCCATTTTAGGGTCCATAACAATAATTATATCTGCAAAATCTCTTTTGCCACGTAACATCAAGCACCCACAGGCATCACAGCAGGGAGTGACGGGCACAGACACCTAAAGCCTGCCTGCCACCGCGGCACATGGGGACAATCAGAGCCGTGACGCAGAGTGTCCTGACGGTCACACTTCCATTCTCATTTGATTGTTTGCCTTTCTTGGAGCTGGATCACCTGAAGCTTAGTGCGTCGTTTTCTACATGCCCGTCATAAATGCACAGACCTTGAAGGCCTTGCTCTGTGGCTACTGCATGTGCAGGAGTGTGGATCGTTTAATCCCAGGGGAGCCTGGGCTCCGGTCCTTCCGTGGCCAGGTGTGCCACTGCGGACCTCTATGATACTAACGGTTCCTCGAGGAAGCCAGAACTCCCCGAGCTCTGACCCAAGCCCAGAGTCACGTGCACACCTGCAAACCACAGCGGCAGCCTTGACACTGACAGCGTGGGAGGAAGTGATCTTTCCACCTTGGTGAAGGGTCAAAAAACCAGAATGGTAACAGTTTTGAACAGTATACAACCACTAATAAAAAGCTGTATAGTGTCACAGCACACAGCTGCTAACCCATACTTAAGTATATTCCTTGAAACTTTATTTGCAAAAGCAAAAACTCAAAACAACCTAAAGGCCCGTCAACAGGGACAAAAAAATAAGCGGAAACATATTCGTACTACAGAATGTTCTAGAATATGACAGAGCTGTGCCACCCCACACAGTGCCTGCCAGCTGCGTGTCTACACGTAGCTACTAAAATTAAAGCTCAGGAGCCGGGCACAGTGGCTCAGGCCTGTAATCCCAGTGCTTTGGGAGGCCGAGGTGGGAGGATCACCTGAGGTCAGGGGTGTGAGGATTCAGTCAGGCTGCTGGGAAAAATTTTAGTTATAATAGCCACAAAGCCTCTTAGAAGGCCTAGGGGGGTTGAATAAGCTCCAGTAATAAATCTGGCTGAAGGCAGCCAGCATCTCTCTGCAGGAGCCAGCGAGATTAAGGCACAAATACGAAGGAGCATAGAGGAGTTTACCTAGCTAGCTTGTTTACTCATGTGATCCTAAGACTGACCTTTGATTTACTGCAGGTGCTTAATTGCCTTCTACTCAGGGGGTCCACAGAAGTTAATTACCCTCTAGTGGTGTTTATCCAAAGACCCTTGCCTTTGATATACTAAATAAAAGCCTGGAGTAGGGGCTGCTTGGGACCAGCAGTCACAGCTATTTACAGCACTCTCCAGGGAGTCTGTGAGTGGCCTGGACACTCAGTGGAGCCGGCAAAGCATCGTATCTGTGTGTCAGTGCACTTTACTCATCTGTCGTTGAGTCCGGGTCTGCAGGACAGACCCCCACAGGTGGTGACCCCAACAGTGGTGCCCCGTGTGAGGAGACTTCACAAGTAGTGACCCCAACAGGGAGCTCAAGACCAGCCTGGCCAACATGGTGAAACCCCATCTCTACTAAAAATACAAAAGAATTAGCTGGGCATGATGGCACATGCTTGTAATCCCAGCTACTCAGGAGGCTAAGACAGGAGAATTGCTTAAACCTGGGAGGCGGAGGTTGCAGTGAGTTGAGATCGCACTTCAGCCTGGGCTACAAGAGCAAAATTCCATCTCAAAAAAAAAAAAAAAAATTAAAGTTGAGGCCATGCATGAATAGCCTATGCCTGTGCTTTGGGAGGCAGAGGTGGGGAGATCACTTGAGCCCAGGAGTTCAAGACCAGTCTAGACAACACGGCAAAACTCCATCTCTACAAAAAAAAAAAATACAAAAATTATGCTGGCATGGTGGCACGTGCTTGTAGTCCCAGTTACTTGGAAGGCTGAGGTAGGAGGATCACTTGAGCCTGGGGGGTGGAGGTTGCGGTAAGTGAGCCGAAATTGCACCACTGCACTCCAGCCTGGGCAACAGAGCGAGGCTCTGTCTCAACAGCAACAAAAAAATAAAGTTCGTGAAAATTAAAAATTCAGTTCCTCAGTCACACTAGTCACTCAAGTTCTTAAAAGCCACATGTGGCTAATGGCAACTGTATAACTGTATTGATCAGTGCAGGTTCTGAACAACTCCATCATCACAGACCGTTCCAGCGGACAGCAGTGGAGGGGCCAGTTATCATCAGAGTGGGTTTCTGATAAAGGACAACTTTGTCCTCACTTCCGGCATTTCCCTTCTGCCTTTCACCATGGGATGCCGCAAGAAGGCCCTTGTTAGATGCCGGCAGCTTGATACTGGACTTCCCAGCCTCCAGAGCTGTGAGAAACATGTTTTTTGTGTTCACACATTACTCAGTCTGTGGTATTCTGTTCTAGCAACACAAACTGGGCTAAGACGCATCTTAGACACAGCTGGGTAACTGAGCTCCAGGACGAGGAGCGAAGTCTCATAACAACAGCACAGCTAACACTTCTTCTGAGTGCTTTCCACGTGCCAACCACTATGGAAAGGCACTGCATAAGCATGATTACGTCTAACTCTGTAAGGAACCAGGAGATGTGCCAGCATTACTTCAAGAAGACACAGAAAATCTAAATTTGAAAAAAGGTGGTCAAAAATCTACCTCCACAAAAAAACATCAGGTCAAGCCAGGTTCCCAAGAAAGTTCTGTCTAACCTCCAAGGAACTGACCGTTCTTGCTGTTCTGGCAATTCCACAATATAGAAAAAACAGACAGCTTCCCATAAGTTTACAAAAAAGTTGATTTCCCTGTTAAAAATAAGGTTAGCGTATTAATCCTGCCGCATAACAAGTTACCACAAACAGTGGCTTAAAACAATCCAAAATTTCCAAAAAACATAAAGAGCTCCTACAACTCAACAACAGGACAAACAACCCAATTAAAAAGTAGGCAAAAGACGTGTGTTTCCCCAAAGAAGATACGCAAATGGCCAACAACAACATAAACAGATGCTTGACATCATCAGCCATTAGGGAAATACAAGTCCAAACCACAAAGAGGCATCGTTGGAAACCTACCAGGAAGGCTATAATTGAAAAAGAGGAAAATAGTAAGTGCTGGTGAGGACGCAGCGAAACTAGAACTCCTGTACAACAGTTTGGTGGCTCCTCAAAAAGCTAACTGAAAAATTACCACAGGATCAAACAATTCCACTTCTAGAATTGGAAACAGGGATTCAAACAGATGCTTGTGCAACAATCTTCTTGTTGCATTATTCACACCAGCCAAGAAGGTGGAAAAGTCCAGGCGTCCATCAACAGATGAATGGAGACAGAACGTGGTCTATGCATACAACAAAATATTATCTGGCCATAAAAAGCAACCAAGTTCTGACATGCTACCATGTGGACCAACCTTGGAAACGCTGTGCCAAGCACAATAAGCTAGATTCAAAAGGGTAAATACTGTATGACTCCACTTATGTAAAATATCTAGAAGAGGCAAATTTATAGAAGGGAGGTTACTGGCTAGGCGCAGTGGCTCACGCCTGTCATCCCAGCATTTTGGGAGGCCAAGGTAGGTGGATCACCTGAGGTCAGGAGTTCAAGACCAGCCTGGCCAACATGGTGAAACCCCGTCTCTACTAAAAATAAACATTAGCTGGGCGTGGTGGCAGGCGCCCGTATTCCCAGCTAGTTGGGAGGCTGAGACAGGCGAATCACTTGAATCTGGGAGGCAGAGGTTGCAGTGAGCCTAGATCCTGCCATTGCACTCTAGCCTGGGCAACAGAAGAAGACTCCATCTCAAAAAAAAAAAAAAAAAAAAGTAAAGAGGTTACTAGATGCTGTGTTTGGGGGGTGGGGTATGAGGAGTTATTGCTTAATAGTAACAGAGTTTCTCTTTGTGGTTATGAAAAAGTTTGGAAACAGTGGTAATGGTTACATAGTATTGCGAATGTAATTAATGCCACTGAATTGCACACTTTTAATGGTTAAAATGACAAATGTCTGGTGTATATAGTTTACCACAATTAAAACATACATATACCACACAGATTTATTATTTCACAGTTTCTGTAAGTCAGAAGTCCAAGGTTGGCTTAGCTAATTTCTCTGCTCAGGGTCTTACATGGCTGAAGTCAAGGTGTCAGAAGGAGATGCTCCATCTGAATCATGGGATCCTTTTCTAAGCTTATTCTGGTTGTTAGCAGAAGTCAGTCCCCTATACAGTTGCCATGGAAATGTCAGGAAGTTACCCTATATGGCCTAGAGAGGGGAGGCTGACTGTGGTCTCCATTTTCTTGCTGGCTAATGATTTGGGTGGTTGTGAGCTCTTAGATTTTTCTCCTTATTCTGGAGTTGAGGTATGTTGCCCAGCTGTGTCTAAGGGAGTGTCTTCGTCCATTTTGTGTTGCTATGACATAATACCACAACCAACCGTCACCACGCTGTTCCCTCCAGAGCACAGCGGTTTTGTCAGAGGCATTTGAACTAGAGCAACTCCATCTTAAAGAGGAGCTGGATAAACTGAGGCTGAAACCTACTGGGCTGCATTCCCAGATGGTTAAGGCATTCCTAAGTCACAGGATGAGCTGGAAGGTCGGCACGAGATCTGGGTCATAAAGACCCTGCAGATAAAACAGGTTGCAGTAAAGAAGCTGGCCAAACCCCACCAAAACCAAGATGGCCATGAGATTGACCTCTGGTTGTCCTCACTGCTACACTCCCACCAGCGCCATGACAGTTTACAGATGCCATGGCAATGTCAGGAAGTTACCTGACCCCTAGAGAGGGGAGGCATGAATAATCCACCCCTTGTTTAGCATGTAATCAAGAAATAACCGTAAAAATGGGAAACCAGCAGCCCTGGGGGCTGCTCTGTCTGCGGAGCAGCCATTCCTTCATTCCTTTACTTTCCCAATAAGCTTGCCTTTGCTTTGCTCTGTGGACTCGCCCTGAATTCTTTATTGTTCTCTTTATTGCGCGAGATCCAAGAACCCTCTCTTGCAGTCTGGATCAAGACCCCCTTTCCTGAAACAGTTTGCAGGAGAACGTCTTCAAGGCCAGTAAGAAAACGTCTGCTGCTTCCAGTCTCTGGCTTCCTCTGTCTCTGACAGCTGGACTCAGACCAAAAGGACTCATATGATCGTGTCACGTCCACTCAGAGTCTCCTGCTTGATTAACTCAAAGTCATCTGATGAGTTACCTTAAATAGCTCTGCAAAATCCCCTTTGCCATGTAAGTTAACATAACTGTGGCAATAATATCCTACCACATTCACAGGTTCTACCCACGCTCAAGGGAAGGGAAGTTTATAAGGCATGTATATCGGGGGCGGGAATGTTAGAATTCTGCCTACCACAGTAAAAATAGAGGAAAAAAGAAAGAAAATTAATTTCAATCGTATTGTAAGAGAGTAACACAACACAGTTCTAGAGCTGTAAGATTCAACATCAGAATTAGGTTGAAGGAGAAAACCATGCAATCCTTCCAGCAGATACTGAAGCAGCATTGGTAAAATCAGTAGCTATTCCTGATTTTAAAAGCTCAAAGTAAAATGAGAACAGAAGGAAACATCTTAACACAATGAAGTATTTTAAAATCAGAAACTAATAACTCATGAACAGAAGACGGTAAATAAATCACAGAGGACTTCTACAATAAAATATTCTGTAACCATAAAAGGACTAGGTACTGACAAGAGAATGCAACATACTAAGTAAAATAAGTAGCAGGAGATTCTGCATAATATATGATCTAATTTAAAAATTTATAACAAATTAAAAATTTAAAAACAAAGAAATATAAGGTTAGTATAATTCAGCAGCTATTGACGCGACTGTGGGGGAGGGGCTTTCACTTTTCCGTTATGAATTTCAGTAATGGATGCATTTTGTTTAACTCCATTTATAATAGGGGAAATAGTAAACCAACAGCAAAACATCATACGAAATGGCAAAGCACATCGTGAATTCCCACAAAATTTTAGGAACAAGCAATCTCTTGATTTCTTTCCTTCTCCCCCGCGATGTGCCTTCCACATCTCAGTAAGTGTTATCCTCACTCATGCAGCTGCTCAGACACCCGGGGGTCACCCTTGCCTTCTCTTTCTCCCTCATCTTCAGCTTCCAATCTATCAGCAGGCTCCACAGCTTTTCCTGCAAACACGCACCAAAACCGGCTCCTTCCTCATCCTCTGCGACTCTCTGGACCTGAGGCTGCTGCTCCCGCCTGGGCTCTACGGATGTCTGTCGGCCTTCAAGACCTCTCGGGTTCTTTGGTATTCTGATTATTTTCTTTTGACCAATCTCTGGTCTTACTGATTTGCTTCAGTTGTTAATGGGTCTAACTCGGTCAGATCCTCATTTGTCTTTGACTGAGGTTCTAACACTTCCCCAACCTCACGTGCAGGAGTCTCAGGAAATTCCAAATATTTTCAAAGAGTTGCCTTTTTGCTTCATAATCGATTTGCATTGTATTTTAAGAGTCTGACCAAAGTAAGCCAGAGCCAGTGTGAAGTGAAGAATGTTAAATAGTCAAATGATGAGTGCTTTGATGTTTAAAATTTTGCTTTCACGGGGACTGTAACTGTGGGGATGCTGGTAAAAATACTCAAATAAGGAGGTTCCCCTACCTAAGAATGCTAAGAATGAATTTAACACAATGGCACAAAATCTTCATGAAGACAAACATACATGATATTACACATTATATACATAATACCACATATATTTTACATAAAATGTTCTTTTATAAGTCAAATAAAAATATAAACAACTCTAAAACACATGCAATGGCATGAATAGGTAGTTAAAATAAAAGAACATGTAAAAGTTACATGAAAAATACACTTATCCTCACTTTTGATCTTAGCAAAGCAGATAAAAACAACAGGAGACATCAGCGTTCCTTTGTTACTTTGACAAACATGTTAAAGATTAATACAACCAAGTAAATGTGGAGGCATGGGGAAAGGATCAATAGTTCACATTTTTGGTAAGAATGTAAATTGATTCATTTTAAAAGGGCAATTCGCACTATTTGTGAACATGTTAAATGTGCATATGCTTTGATTCAGCCATTTCATTTTTAGGAATTTGTCATACAGATATACTCCCATAAAAATGTAAAGATGCATTTAGTGTGAGTCTATAAATAATATGTATTATATAATATATATACCCCTATGTCCACACACATATATGCATATACATGCTACTGGATGTGGAAAGAAGAATACAAGTTTCAACAGTTCTCATCTATGAGGAATGTGGATTTGGTGGCTGAAAAGGAGGTTTTGTTCAAGAAGTAGGGTACTTTATCATGGAAAAGGCAGTAGAAGTTCCCGTAGCATAAGGCAGAAGTTTCAATGCCAACATGAGGGCAGAAGACATAAGCTTGGACTTCTGTAATATCATGAGCCACAAGTGAGTTCTCTGCATACTTCTGGAAGCATTGAAAGCGTGGTCTTGTTTGTGACACGCCAGGCGTGGTGGTTCACACCTGCAATCCCAGCACTTCGGGAGGCCGAGGCAAGTGGATTGTTTGCGCTCAGGAGTTGGAGACCAGCCTGGGCGACACAGCAAAACCTCATCTCTACCAAAAATACAAAAGTTAGCGGGGCATGTTGGCATTCGCCTGTGGTCCCAGCTACTCCAGAGGCTGAGGTGGGAGGCTCACTGGAGCCCGGGAAGTCAAGGCTGCAGCGAGATGATGGCACCACCACACTCCAGCCTGGGTGACAGAGTAAGACCTTGTCTCAAAAAAAAAAAAGAAGACTAAGATAATCTCCATCTACAAGCTGAGGAAAGTAGTAAGGAAGCCTGCAGGCCTTGAGAAATGGGGAAGAGGCGGGGAGGCAGCAATCATGTGAAACTGAGACACACGCGGCATACTCATGTGCTGAGGAAATCGAAGCCAACACATGGGCATGAAGTACCGATCAGAGGCCACTGAAACCCGGAAAGCTCCGCAGAAACACTGTCAAAACCTAAGAGCTCCTGCAAGAAAAAAAGCCCCACTGAAGATAAGCTCATAAAATCAGAAATACAAACCACACAGGGAAATAATTTACTGCAAGGGGAGAGCAGGTAGACATTACATAGGACCCTAAGTAATGAAGATGGTAGAAAACTCTAAAGGGAATAAATCCAAAATTATTAAAAAGAGAAAGGCAAAAATCTTGATTAAAAAAAAAAAAAAGCTGTAAGAAAGAGAAAAGAAGGGTTTTTTTGTTTTCTTTTTTTAAGACAGAGTTTCTCTCTTGCTGCCCAGGCTGGAGGCCAATGGCGTGATCTCGGCTCACCGCAACCTCCGCCTCCAGAGTTCCAGCAATTCTCCTGCCTCAGCCTCCCGAGTAGCTGGGACTATAGGTGTGAGCCACCGTGCCCAGCTAATCTTTTTTGTATTTTTATTAGAGATGGGATTTTACCACGTTGGCCAGGCTGCTCTCAAGCTCCTGACCTCAGGTGATCTGCCCACTATGGCCTCCCAAACTGCCAGGATTACAGGCGTGAGCCACTGTGCCCAGCTGAGAACAGATTTTGCCAAAAAACACAGTTATCGAAATAGGTTTCATGGTAGATGAAGTACAACCGAAGATATTTAATGATCTACAAGACCGATTTGAAGAAATCACCCAGAATTTAGCCCAAAATAGTAAGGGTCAAGAGCTGTGGAGGAAAGAGTAAGAAAACCTGACATACACTGACTAGGAATTTTAGATTAAAAGAATAGGGAGAATGGGGGAGAGGCAATATATGGAGGTTGCAGCGAGCTATGATCACACCACTGAACTCCAGTCTGGGTAAAATGCTGAGGCACGAGAATCACTTGAACCTGGGAGGCAGAGGGTGCGGTAAGCTGAGATCACGCCGCCGCACTCCCGCCTTGGTGACAGAGAGACACTTGGTCTCAAAAATAAATAAATAAATAAATATTTCATCATGTTGGCATTGAAACCTCTGCCTTATGCTACTGGAAGTTTTACTAGTTTTTCCGCTATAAAGTATACCTGCTGCTTGCAAAAAAGCCTCCCTTTCAACCGCCAAATCCATATTCTTCATAGATAAGGGGAGCAGTCCTTGGGAATATATAAAGTTCGTGGATTGAGAAAGAACACTAACTTCTGAGTAGATAAAATCACATATGACATAGATGCATATATTTACATATGTGTATTTTACGTATACACAAAAATATATACACATATTTACATGCATATGTAAAATGTATATATTTATATATGTGTAAAGTCACATATATATAAACATATATTTATGTTATATATATGTAATATATATTCACACATATATAAATATATGGGCATATTACATATACACATATGTGTGTGTATAGTTACATATATATATATATATAAATAAAATACACACACACCTAGACACATCACAGTGAAATTTCAAAGCGTCAAAGACAAAGAGAGTATCTGAAAAAGCATCTGGAGAGAAGGCACAAATCTGTAAATGATTGACAATAAAACGGATAGCAGACTTCTTTTTAGCAATAGTAGATGATAAAAGACAATGGGACGGCCTCAAAGTGCTGAGACAAAATACCCATCTACTTAGAATTCTATGCCCACATTTATTTTAAATTCTCAGGCCGGGCGCGGTAGCTCACACCTGTAATCCCAGAACTTTGGAAGGCTGAGGAAGGTGGATCACCTGAGGTCAGGAGTTCAAGACCAGGCTGGCCAATATGGTCAAACCCTATCTCTACTGAAAATATAAAAATTAGCTGAGCGTCGTAGCTCACACCTGTAATCCCGGCTACTTGGGAGGCTGAGGCACAAGAATCACTTGAACCTGGGAGGCGGAGGTTGCAATGAGCTGAGATCGTGCCTCTGCACTCCGGCCTGGATAACAGAGACAGACTGAGGCTCAAAACAAACAAACAAACAAATAAATAAAAATAAAAAAACACTCAGCGAGTTTACCATTTACACGGCCTCACTGAACTAAAGAGCACCTCAGCAAGAAGAGTAAACCTAGAAGGAAGATTGAGACACAAGAAGCAACAGTGAGTGAAGACATTTTCAAACATGTTGGCAAAAGGAAATGAATATTGACTATTCAGTATTCAAGACTTACATTGGAGGGTTTAATTTCAGGGTTTAAAAAAAGAACATGGAAGAGAAATATTAGGAAACAGTGACACAAAAGGACAAATGGAGAAATCAGAGTTAAAACATTCTACATTTATTCTTCTGCTTAAAGTGAGAGCAGCAAAACCCACTAACTCTAGATTGCAGAGTTTTACGTTAAAAGCTAAGGATGACCGCTAAAAGAACAGATAGAGGCTGGGTGTGGTGGCTCATGCCTATAATCTCAACAGTTTGAGAGGACAAGGCGGGAGGACTGCTTGAGGCCAGGAATTCAAGACGAGCCTGAACAATATAGCAAAACCCTGTTTCTACAAGAACAGAGATAGAATGTCTAACTTCCAAACTTGTAAAGAAGTAAGAGAAACAAAGCTTGATCAGTCCAATATAATGGAAGAAAGGAGAAAAAAGGAACGAAGAAAAATCATGGCAAACAGAAAATATTAACTAAGGTGATTAAATATTACCAAGATAAAAATGCGTTAAACGATACTATTCAAAAACAGAAATTCCCAGATTAAATTTAAGAACAAAGCCAGCTACATGCTTTTTAAAAAAGAGACCTATTTAGTGACTTCTGTCATGGCCGACTGACTGGACTAGCAACTCCTATTGTAAACAACTAGAAAAGGGAATAAAACGTAGGAAAGAACTTGTTTTCAGACACTGGACAACAGGATGACACATACTGGATACAAGACTTGAGAAAAGGAAGGACTTGAACTCGCCCGTGGCCCTGGCTTTCTGCCTGAGGCACTTTCCACGGCAGTGCGAGGTGGGGCGCAGTCTTCCTGGGACACGCACGTGGGATTAGGGAACTGGGTGGGAGGGGGGAACTGAGGCAGCTGGAAACTGTAGGGCAGAGTAAGAGAGAAGAGAAGCTAGGCAGAGAAAGACCTCCCTATGCAAGACGGGGACAGACTGCGGATTAAGAAGGGAGTACAGATTGAGGCTCTCTGAGAAAGAAAGGCCCTGTACTTTGGGACAGTTAAAACATTTAGTTTTAATTTAAGATCATTAAGTTAATTTGGTTTAATTGGCCAATCATCATTTGGTAATTTTGATAATTTACCAAATTAGTTATAACTAAATAGTTTTAGTTTAAAATATTTAGTTTTAAGCAAATAGATTTAAGAGAATTTTTCTTGTTACGGCGCAGGAAATTAGCAATAACCGCAAGGAAAAGAGGCAGCAGGTCTTGGCTCATGGGCCTGGCACAGCCTCACAGGGCCCCGACACCTCGGAATGACACTGAGTAGCAGGAGGGACCCAAGGACCCAAAAAGGGCCGGCATATCGGCAGACAGAGCTGCACGTATGTGACTGGGCGTGAGCACCTCCTGACATGTCACACCCCAGGTGCCTTGCCTGCCCCACCCCAATCCCAGCCCTGCGTGGAGAGGCCCTGGAAATGAGATGGAGACAGAAGGGAGACAGAAGCCACACGAAGGAGGGCTGAGGCACCCCCTGAAGTACCAGCTGCATGAGAGCAGTGCGTGACCCCAGCCGACATTACGTGGAGCAGAATGACCCAGTCGAGCCTCAGCTTCGTGGAAAGCACGAGCCACCGTGTCTGAAGCCACCAGGTTTGGGATCGTTTGTTATGCAGCAATAGCTAACCGAGTCACCCTCTTCACACACCCCAAACTCAGATGTGACTCAAGAGAAACGAGAAAGCCTGCACTGAGTATGTTTCTACCATTTGATAGACTAAAGATGTGTACTATCCATTACATTCCAATTACAGAAAAAGAACGTTGCTTTTCTCATATATTTGAGTATGTCTGAAATTCACATCTTCTCTACGCACTGTGTGAAAACAAAGCTGCCTCCTCACTATGTAGGTAGCAGGCATCCTTTATCCTTCCCTGCACCCTTAGCTCCTTCTGCTCTCAGTACCCCCTTTTTCGCTTTGGCAAACTACCCCTCCTGCATTCTGTGGGCACCAGAGGAACTTCAGGCAGAGTGCCCTCGCATGTGGGGTGGACCCGGGCACAGCACTGGCCAGTTCAGCCTTCTCTCCCAGAACCCATGGGCACAAGGGCTGAGCCATTTGGCCGTGTCATTTCAGTGGCCAGGGACCTGCCCGGGGTTTCCTGCTGCCCAAGACGCCTGTGCCTGCTCGGACTCCCCGCCTGCTCTCTGCCCGTCACTGCATTCAGTCAGAATTGCTTTCCATTGTCCATCATCAAAGAGCCGGAAGATACATGACATGGTCTGTTAGGGCAGAAACGCAGCGGTGTGCTGAATATTTTTCAGTGTGGAGGTCACATCGTTGAGCCATGTGTTAGCCTGGTCACCTGCAATTCTTGCCAAAAGGATCATTTGAGCGAGGAGCACTGATTTATCTGAATGGAAGTCTGTCAACAACACTTCGGAGGAAGCCATCCCTCCTGGCCCAGCGCCCAGGCCTCGTGCTTCCCTCCCGCCTCCCCAGCTCTCTTGTTCTTTGCGATCCCAGATGTCAGTCTAGCCTGCGTTTTCTTCCCGCCAAACCCCCCAGCAGCAGCAGCACAATGCCAGGCTCATCACAGATTTTAATTATTGATGGATTGACTGGACTGATCTACTCCTGAGTGTCTCTGCCCCAAGACTCCCAGCAACTTCCACAGGCCACACGACAGTCCCACTGGGTGCATGCAGAATGCAGTTGTTCCTAAGGCGACAGTGTGACGACAGGGCCCCGAGGCTAGGGGCGTTTTGGGTGGGCACATGAGTTGTGGCTGGGAGTGCCCTGAACCAGCACTGGGAGCCGAGCTCTCAGGTGAGGGAACCTGGTCATGAATGAGGCCTGGCTCCAGTCCCCCCGCTGCATGCAGTCCCTGGGGGAGACCCCCGCGTGCCACGTTACCGTTTCTGCAGGACGGTGACAAACTCGGCCAGCCGGTCACGCTCCACCTCAGCAGCCTGCCAGAGGGCCTTCATCTCTGCCACTCGCGCCTGCCAGCCTTTTTGTTCTGGGGAGTCCGAGAACCTGGGACCAGGGTGGAGGGCAGAGGGCAGAGGTCATCCGAGGCCTGCAAATAACACTTACCCCTGTGATGGTGGGAGAAAGCAGGACACTCAGGGGTTCTCAGAGACAGCCAGAGCGAAGGAAGCAGCCCAGTCCCTCTAGGTCCTCCCTGCTGGCTTCTTTGTCCACCACCCCTGGTCCTCCTAACGTCCTACAGCTGGCTCCGAAGCTGAATCCTACCAGAACCAGAGTTACATTAGTGCCTCTGTCCAGCCCAGCCCTGTGGAGGCCTGGAATTAGTCGGAGGCTATGGCAGCTGGCTCCTGGGGACCTGGGGACCTGGGGTGCCCCATCTCTGTGTCCCTGCCAGTCTCCCCCAGCCTTCCTGCACCTTCTGGCTTGGTCCCCAAGCCCAGGCCACTTTCCTGGAGCCTGGGCATCTGGCTCTGTGACTTGTTCAGTTTTCTCCAGCCCTGAGCCAACCCGTCACTGCTTCCCTCTTACCACTGGGCCTGCCTACCTGCCCCTTACCTGCTGGCTGGAGCCCGGGACAGAAGGTAAACTCTGCCTCCCAAGTTCAACCCCCGAGAACCCACATGTGAGTTCCAAGCTGCTCTCTGCCGTGCCTCCACTTTTCCTAGTGAGACTCTGAGCTTACTTTTCTGGCAATGCAGGTTGGGGAAGCTGCAGAGCGGCAGTGTCCTGAGAACCAGGCTGGGGCATCTGACCCTGAGGGCTGACTTCCTCTGTGGTCCTGGGCAGGTCTCTTCCCCTCTCTTGGCCCCAGTTCTCCCACAAACACGGAGAGGGGTGGTTGACATGGGCTCCAAGAACTGCAGACCCCTCTGTGACTCTTAGATATGCTCTAAGGTCTTGCTACTCCAGGTGGTCTCTGAGTCGGTGGCTCTGGCGTCACCTAGCAGCTTGTTAGAAACGCAGTCCCAGGCTCTACCCCAGACCTGCCGCATCAGAACCACACCAGACCTGCCGATCGCAGGGTCTCTGTGTGCACTGCAGTTTGGAAAGCCCCATTGATCTCCCGATTCTCAATGTGAGCAGAGGAGGAGCAGGAGCACACGGCCGATTCTTCACCCTGCCCTCCCCCGACGAGAGGCGCCGGAAGGGAGTGGTCCACACCGCACATTCTCTGGGGTCACTCTGCCCTGTGAACTCCTGCCCGTCACCTGCAGGAGGGGACTGTGAGCTCCATGAGAGCAGGGCCCACGCGTGCATGGTTGGGGTCAGTGTTTGTGTGCTGTGGAGGAAACACGCCTGAGAACCGGTTGTCTGGGCAGCCGCGGGGCAGAGCAGCTCCTGTATCCCTGTGCCGTGCAGAGGTCCCAGCCACGCAGACCCAGAAGGGTTCTACCGGGTCATCTTCCTGATTCCAGAACTGTGACTAAGACCTGAGACAGGGCCTGCCATTCTCCCTGTGCTGTGGCGAGGCCTCCCGCCCGCAGGAGTGTGGCACACACCTTGTGGCCCGGTGGCAGCCCACTCTCCCCAGGTGCCCTTGTGACCCCGGCCTGACGGGTGGGCAGCTTTGGCCCACAGACCCTGTGCTGCCAAGTGTCAGCAGGATGCTTCCCCCCACTTTTGGGGGACAGCAGCCCAGACAAGGACCCGTTTGCCTGGAGCCACAGAGATGAGGGGCTGGGGCCACTCAGAGGCCTTGCCTGGAACCTGAGCTGACCTGCCCGAGGGTCAGGGCGGGGAGTGCTGACAGCAGGAGCCTGGCTTCAGTGGACAGTGGGCCGGTCCGGCTGCGACAGAGCTCAGAGGCAGGACAATGCCACCCTTTGTCTACTGCGGCAGCAAGAACAAAGGGCTCATTCACACCCTCTGGCTTGATTCTATCAACAAAGAGGGGCCCAAGAGCTCAGGGGATATCAGTGGGAACCCATATCATGTGAAATTCTCCTTTACAGGCTGATTCTCAATGAGAAAGAGAAGGTGAGGGAAGGTGCTAGAAGCCAGGCCCAGGAAGTTCCTCACGTTAACTCTCAGGTAGCAGGTAGAAACCCTAGCCTGGGAGTCAGAGGCCAAGGTCCCAGTTCTGAAGCTGCTGGCTCCATCACCTTGGACAAAAACTAGACCTCCCTGTTCCTCCGTGTCCTTATGTGACCTTGGAAGAGTCTGGGCCTTGCCTGGCCTCAGTCTCCCCTCCTTTCAATGGGATGGGAATACTGGCTGAGCAATCCAGATGGGAAACGCTGTGAGGGTCCGGGGTCGGGGGTCCATACCTAGGCGAGGTCCTGCAGGGACTGGGCAGGGAAGGTCTCGTGAGAGCAGATTCCACCAGTGTGTGGCCCAGGCTGGTCACGGAGCTGTGTGAAGGCAGAAGGGGCTGTCAGCCTGGGAGGCAGACCAGGCCCTGCTGGGCCTCCCCTCCACATGTGAGGTGGAGACGTGGCCGGCGGGGTGCTGGGCATTTGCTGCCCTTCTTTCCAGAACTCTTGCTTGCTCAAGATGAGACAGAACAGGAGATGCCAGAGCCTTCACAGCCCATCAGAGGTCTGTTTGAGGGTCCCAGGGGCAGAAAAATGTTGAGGCCCGCTCAGAGAGCCTCTTACAGAGAGCTGCATCCAGCCTGCTCTTGAAGTCATAAGCTCTGGACCTAACGGGTTCCCTCCTGCAGACACAGAGCCGATGTCGTAGGACAGGCTCACGCATTGGCAGAACAACAGCAAAGTCATCTTAAAACTCCACCCGTGGCTTCCCCTCAGAGGTGGCAACAAATCAGCTTTCTTCTGAATAATTAATATTCAGTTTCCAACCCCTCCATCCCATGGTTTTCTTACCGAGAAGATCCCAGCCTGCCAGCGTGGTCACCTGCCGAGGCCGGGGGCTTGGCCAGGTCTGGGTCCTCCAGAAACCGGGTATAGGCAGGGCTGACCTCGGGACCACCGGACCCCTCACCTGCTCCATTATTCCGAAGATACTGTAGGAACAGATGTGGGTTCCATCCTCAGGGCTTTGGCTCAGAGGCCTACAGAAGGCAGGAGGGGACGTTGGCTTGATTTCGGGGCTTTCAGAGGATATGAAAGAGGCTTCTTTTCAGGAGTGAAAGGCGAGGCCTGTTTGGTGAGGGCACTGCTTGCATGATAATGACGTCTAATAATGCCTCTCTTCAGAAAGAAGGCTACATGTGAGGACGGTGACTGGGCCAGGAAGCTGCTCTGTGCTCCGGTTCCAGAGGGAGGTGCGTGGCCTCGCAGGCCAGGCAGCTAGAGACTGACTCTCTGAGTGGGCCTACTTCTCCACGCGGCTCCACCCACATGTGGACGAACTCCAGTGTGACTCGAGGTCAGCTGCCTTCCTCAGCTGGACACCTGGACCTTCCAGACACCTGCTGCCAGAGAGGCTGGCAGGACCTGAGTGACGGTGGGCAGCCTTGGGTGAAGGCTGAGCCTGCCAGGCCCCACCCCTCCCTCAACCCCTTCCTCTTCTGGATACCTGAGGGGGCTGGGCTGACAGGAACATTAGAGGACCCCCCAGCAGCAGGTCAGGCCACCAGAGTGGACAGCTGGTGTGCGCCCCTAACGAGCTGGCTTGTCCCCCAGTCCCACCCATTCTGAGAAAACGCGAAACATGTGCCGACTTGTCTGGTGGGTAATCTTGGCCCCATTCAGCTGGTGACCTCAGAGGCAGGAACAGTTTTCTGCGTGCCTGGAGAAAGCGGTGAGGTGAAGACGCTGGAATGTTCCTGTGTACCCCTTCAGACTTCCCACCCCAGTGAACCAGGATGGGGAGGAAGGCGAGGACTGCAAGGCCGCGTCCCCACTCATTGCCACGTGTGCTGTTCCCAGACCTCCCCAGGCCCCCAGGCTGCCCTTCCGCCTGGCAACACTCTCTGTCATAGCCAGTCCTGGGGGCCCAGGCTGCCCTGGCCTGTGGGGATAGAGGCTACAGGGCAAACACTGGTCAGCCAGTGCCAGCCTGAGGCAGGGCCCAGGGGCTCTTGGGCTCTTGCCTCTGAACAAACCACAGATCCCCAGAAGCAAAGGGCAGGGCTGCTTTGCAACGTGCCTATAGCTGAGCCAGTCAATGTCCCAGTGGGCCAGAGGCAAGGATCCTTTGTCACTGGGAGACCTGCGTGCCCCACAGGAACTCCTCCCCAACGGCACCACGCAGCCCCACCACCGCCCCAGGGAGGAGCTACAGGGAGGTGAAGGTGCCTGACTCCTAGCAGCCCCAAGCTGTGCCTTTGAGGCACCTGCCAAGACAAATTATCTTTACAAGCTCATGCCTTCCACGAGCACTTACTGAGCATCTACTTTGGGCCTGGTCCAGTGCCAGGCGCAAGGCCCCATGGCCTGTGCTCTCTCACAGGGAGAAGACAGGAAAATGACCACACGGTGTGAGAGAAGTCCCCCCTGCTGGGGGATGCGCAAGGAGTCAGGAGCCTGCCTACGAGGGCACGGCACACAGAACAGGGGTCCCGGAGCTTCCTGGAGGAGCTCCTGACGAGGTAAGACCTGAAGGCTGAGGGGCAGCTGTCCAGAGGGAGGGAGCGTGCCTCAAACGCTGTGCGCAGCCCTGAGCTGCGTGAGGAGCTGAATGGTCCCTGGGCAGCCAGAGTGTGGGGAGAGGGGAGGGGTGGCAGCAAGAGCTAGTCACGTGGCACCTGGAAGCTGAGTGAAGGGTGCTTTCCTTCGCCCACCCTGCTGCTGGGGCTGCTGCCACTATCTTGAATCCTGAGGACGAGGCCACCGCTGGGGATGGGAGAGGGCAAACGGGAAGGTGCCTGGGTCCTTGAGGACCAGTTGAGGTCGTGGGTGACAGTAAGCCATGAACAGATTTTAAGGAGAGCAAGGACGCGATTAGGTCTGTGTGCAGAGTGGGTTGGGGAGCCAAGCAGAAGCAGGCCAAAGTGGAGCCAGGGACGCCGCCGTCGGGCCGGAGCTGAGGCAGCGGAAAGAAGTGGGAGGAGGCGGCTGGGGGCTGTGCCCGTGCCCTACTCACGTGCACACTGAGTTGCCCGATCTCCGCCTCCAGCTGCTGCACTCTGGCCTCCCGCTCAGCCACCATGGCCTGCAGCTGGGCGACGAGGCTGCTGCTCCGCTGAGCCTCGCTGTTCAGCTGCTGGTCCATGTGGTGCTGGGACAGTCGCGTCTTCTCCTCCTTCAGACTCAGGCTGCCTAGGGTCTCCTGTAGCTGTTTCAGCTGGTCCTGGTGGGCCAGGTGGGAGGGCAGATAGAGTCAGTCATGGCCCTTGGGCAGGGGAGGACAGGGACAAACGGCCTCCCTCACCCCAAAGCAGCCTGCAGGAACCTAACAGTGGGACCCTGTGCCCTTGAGAGGCAAAAACACCTTCCTCGCCTGCTGTGAGGGGGTGTCAAGCCAGGCAGGTGCGGACTGTGTGCTTTGCCTCTCCTCAACCTCCTCTGAGTATGGGGCCAAGGAGGATATCCAAGGGCTCCCGGGACAACAAAAAGCAGATCAGATGGTGGCTCCTCACCTGACAGGGGGTGGGGGGGGGAGCAGATCAGATGGTGTCCCCTCACCTGATGGGGTGGGGGTATTTAGCTCACAGGAAAGCTGGATCCCGCTTGGCTGGGAGACTACCCTACCAGGGGTCCATGAGCGCCCGACTGAAGCCCCATCCCGAGGAAATGCCCTCAAGGAGGCTCTGGGCAAAGGCTTCCTGCCCGGGCCAGCAGAAAGTACAAGGTCGGTGATGTGGAACAGGAGTGGCTGCTGTCCTCCCCTCAGAGCGGAGGAAACTGAGGCCCAGAGATCCCAAGGGAACAGCAGGACTGGGCTGGTTTGCAGCTCTCGTCCCTCCACCTCCAATGACAAAGAATGGTGACATGCAGGGACCTCAGAGGACATCCAGCCCTGCCACTCATTTTTAAAGCTGGCTGCTGAGCCTCAGGGAGGGGAGGCTACTGGCCTACGGTCACACAGTGAGGTATCGGCAGAGGCAGGCCTAGATTTCAGGTCTTCTGTGCCCGGCCCGCCACCCTGCCACATCAAGTGATCATGACCTGAGCCAGCACCCCCAAACAGCCCCGCCACGCCAGACATGATCACCCTCCGAGGCCTGCAGGCACAACCTGGAATCTGACACCAAACTCTGGTGCCTCGGGTCCCACAGAGAGAGGCCTAAGCTGCAGGCTTAGGAAAGCAGTGTGGCCCCGCCAATCAAGGGAGGGTTTACAGTCAGTAAACCTGGCTTGAACTCAGCTGTATGGTCTCAGATGAGCTATGTGATGAATCCGAGTCTTAGTTTCCCCATCTGTGAAGTGGGATTAAAATATATGACCCTGGAAGTCACCTTGGGGACTAAGCGTTATCAAGTGCTCGGAAGGGGAAGGGCTCTGTGCTGCTGCGACAGAGACGAGCACTGGCACCGGCTCCCTCTCGCCCCGGTCATTCTTGCTGAAGAATAACCTAGGGCATAATCCCGCCTCCTTCCACAGTCAGTTTCTGTCTCTTTTGGGGTCCACAGGCCTCGTGTCTGTGCCTGGTGCTGCTCCACCACAGCCCCCATGTGCCCGCAGGCAGTCTCTCTGAGCTGCTCCTGTCCCTGGGGCAGGGCTTTGTGCTGGGGGCCATCTGCAGGCAGCGGGCTTCAGGGTTACACAGGGGGCATCGAGGGGTGAGTGAGGGCTCCCTCTGGCCAGGGCTGGGCCCATTCTTCGGGGAACCGGGCCTGGCTGTCACCCTGCCTCAGTGGCGGCGCCGTACCATGAGGGCGTCGATGAGAACCGGGCCTGGCTGTCACCCTGCCTGAGTGGTGGCGCCGTACCATGAGGGCGTCGATGAGCTCGTCGTCATGCCGGCCCTTCTCCACCAGGGTCCCCATCTGACTCTTGAGGGTCTTCAGCTCACTCGCCAGCACCTTGTTCCGAGACCTCATGCCCTCACACTTCTTTTTCAGCTCCTCAAGCTCTCTCTGGAGGGTGTCCCGCTCACTGGCAAGTTTCTGTAATTAGAAAGGGAGGGCATGGGCAGCAGGGCTGCGTGGGGCTTGACCACGTCTGCTCCGTGGCTCCTACGCCATGGCAAGGCCAGGGGCTGGGGCTGGGGGTGCTTGCTGAAGGCCACAGAGCCAGTCACTACAGCCAGGGCCCTGAGTCCCAGCCCAGGCCTCTCAGGGAGGTCAGGTGGCCAGCAGCCCCCCACCCTCGCCCTAGCACATGACAGCACCCCCCACCTCCGCCTGAGACACGTGCTTCCTGCACTTGAGAGGGAAGCCGGCCAGCTGCGTATGTCCTCCAGAGAGCGCGGCCAGTGCTGCCCCTAAACATCCCCACGCTGGGGAAAAGAGAAAAGCCGCACTTCAGAAACAGTGCTAGGCGAGGTTCCAGCTGCAGCACCTCACCCCACCAGGAGCTGGAATGAGAAGGGAGGGTCTGTTCCCCCACGCCCTCCGCGATCACCTCACTTTGTCAGCTGCCAACTGGAAACTCAATGCAGCCCGTGTCTTTGGAGTCTCTCACTCACTCACCCCTTCATTCTCACGGGTTTCCTGAGGGCTTACTATGGGCTGAGTACTGCTTTATAGATGCCAGGGGGACAGCAAAAAGCAAAACAGTCCTTGTCCTCAAGGAGCTGACATCCTAATGGAGGAGACAGATGACGTCAAATAGAGACAAACGCGAATTTGAAAGTAGGAAACAGACATCGCGAGAGGGACGTGGTTAGGGAAGGCCTCTGAAAAGCTGGCATCTGGGCAGAGATGGAAGGAGAGAGGGCCCTGGGAGGAACGTGTGTGGCGGGGCACAGTGAGTGAAGGGGCAGAGGCTCGATGAGGCAAACCCGTAGAGAGAAGCTGGAGACACGAGGAGGAGCTTGGGCAGTGGGGGACATCGGCTGCTTGGTCCTGAGGGTGACTCCTTGCTGGAAAAGCGTTTCTATATCCTTGATGAAGTGAATTATAGAAATGCGAAACAAACATGAATCCACAGGACACGAGCCCTCTGCAGGGAGGAGTTCCTCACCGGCTGCCCTCCTGCCGACATACTCCAGGCTCTCACAGGTGCCTGCAGAGGGAACGCAAGCAGGAACCTGTTTCCCTCCACCCGCCACGGCAGCCTATGGTCAGCCCAACTGTCCAACGTCACCTGTTCTGTGCGAGCGTGTAAGTCCAAGTGAGGTGCGTCTCAAACCCAACAACTCCAAATCTCAGCTCCCTTTCTCCCCTTGAACCCACCCTGCCTCCCTTACCCACCTGCTATACTCCCTAGAAGTCCTTTATGACTCTTCCTCCTCCTCTCTCTTCCAAGTCCAATCAGTCCTTGAGCCCTAGGAAGTCTGTGCGCACGGCCCCAGGTACCTGGCCCTTCCACAACAGTCTACCGTCTCGGCAAAGGTCCTAGGTCATGTCTCCAGGATCACCACTCTGCCTTCCATTCCGCTTCCCACCCATTCCTCCTCTTGCTCCAACCACGTGACCTTTCAAAACGGACAGCTGACCACCTCCCTTCACAACTTAAAACCCTTTGGTGGGCTGGGCGTGACGGCTCACGCCTGTAATCCCAGCACTTTGGGAGCCTGAGGCAGGTGGATCACCTGAGGTTAGGAATTTGAGACCAGCCGGACCAACATGCTGAAAATCCGTCTGTACAAGAAATACAAAAATTAGCCATCTCAGCCCAAAATCTCCTGAAACTGATAAGCAACTTCAGCAAAGTCTCAGGATACAAAATCAATGTGCAAAAATCACAAGCATTTCTATACACCAATAACAGACTTAAAGAGAGCCAAATCAAGAATGAACTGCCATTCACTATTGCTACAAAGAGAATAAAATACCTAGGAATACAACTAACAACGGATGTAAAGGACCTCTTCAAGGAGAACTACAAACCACTGCTCAAGGAAATAACAGAGGACACAAACAGATGGAGAAACATTCCATGCTCATGGTTAGGAAGAATCAATATCGTGAAAATGGCCATGCTGCCCAAAGTAATTTACAGATTCAATGCTGTCCCCATCAAGCTACCAATGACCTTCTTCACAGAACTGGAAAAAACCACCTTAAACTTCATATGGAACCAAAAGAGAGCCCGCATAGCCAGGTCAATTCTAAGCAAAAAGAACAAAGTGGGAGGCATCACACTACTGGACTTCAAACTATACTATAAGGCTACAGTAATCAAAACAGCATAGTACTGGTACCAAAACAGAGATATAGACCAATGGAACAGAACAGAGGCCTCGGGGGCAATGCCACACATCTACAACCATCTGATCTTTGACAAACCTGACAAAAACGAGCAATGGGGAAAGAAGTTCCTGTTAAATAAACACCAAAAGCATTGACAACAAAAGCCAAAATAGACAAATGGGATCTAATTAAACTCCAGAGCTTCTGTACAGCAAAGGAAACAA
Organism: Cacajao melanocephalus; assembly: GCA_963573385.1. Classification (NCBI taxonomy): domain Eukaryota; kingdom Metazoa; phylum Chordata; class Mammalia; order Primates; family Pitheciidae; genus Cacajao; species Cacajao melanocephalus. The sequence goes on from CAUYLG010024350.1 coordinate 62,207, forward strand.
TCATTAGAGTGAACTGGCAACCAACAGAATGGGAAAAAAATTTTGCAATCTACCCATCTGGCAAAGGACTAATATCCAGAATCTACAAAGAACTAAAACACACTTATAAGAAACAAAACAAACAAACCCATTCAAAAGTGGGCGAAGGACATGGACACTTTTCAAAAGAAGACATTTATGAGGCCAAAAAACATGAAAAAATGCTCATCATCACTTGTCATTAGAGAAATGAAAATCAAAACCATATTGAGATACCATCTCACACCAGTTAGAATGGCGATCATTTAAAAATCTGAAGACAACAGATGCTCAAGAGGATGTGGAGAAATAGGAACACTTTACACTGTTGGTAGGAGTGTAAATTAGTTCAACCATTGTGAAAAGCAGTGTGGCAATTCCTTAAGGACCTAGAAATAGAAATTCCATTTGACCCAGCCATCCCATTACTTCCCAGTAATATATCCAAAGGATTATAAATCATTCTATTATAAAGACACATGCACATGTATGTACATTGTGGCACTGTTTACAACAGCAAAGACCTGGAACCAACCCAAATGCCCATCAATGACAGACTGGACAAGGAAAATGTGGCATATTTACACCATGGAATACTATGCAGCCATTAGAAAGGATGAGTTCATGTCCTCTGTAGGGACATGAATGAATCTGGAAACCATCATTCTCAGCAAACTGACACAAGAACAGAAAGTCAAACACTGCATGTTCTCTCTCATATGCAGGTGTTGAACAATGAGAACACATGGACACGGAGGGGAGTATCTCACACTAGGGTCTGTTGAGGGGAATAGGGGTGGGATAGCAGGGGTTAGGGAGGTTGGGGAAGAATAATATGGGGGTAAATGCCAGATATAGGTGATGGGGAGATGGAGGCAGCAAACCACATTGCCATGTATGTACCTATGCAACAATCCTTCATTTTTTGCACATGTACCCCAGAAACTAAAGTGCAATAAAATATATATTTTTAAAAATTCATAGCACATAATCACCTCTAAAATTATTTATGATTTTTCTACTATGAGTATTGTTTATCATTTGTCTTTCTGTACTTTCACATAGTAAGTGATCAATATTTGTTAAGTGATACATGAAAAGCAAGTTATTCCATACAGAACATTTCCTTAACCTACATCATGCCACCTCTGCCCCAACTCAAGAATACTACTAATTCTTCTTACTCTTTCTAACCTTCATGTTTTTGCTTAGAACATATTTGTATCTTAAATAGTCTCCACATTTTACTTCCACAAAATACAATCTGTCTTCAAAGCCTGCTCAAGTTCCACCTCCTCTGTGAGGCCTTCGTAGATTCCTCTAGGTAGGATCAAATCTTCATTCCCTTCATAACTGGACCTGACTTATACCACTTAACATAGTTCTTTATGTGTCTCTTTCTCAAGCTATGCAAGAAGCTACAGTCTTTTAAACACCTTTATTTTCTTTTTAGAGACTAGTACAGTGCCTGACACTTCTAAGGTACCCAATTATATTAATGAGGCTGGACTGACCATAATTTTATGGTTTTGTATTGTTGGCAGACAAAATATTAGACACAAGGAAGCCTTACATTTTGTTAACTCCTCCCAATTTAACTTAAATCAATTCAGCCTAATTAAATGGGAAGTTTTCTACTTGCTGTCTTTTCACTGAGCACAGAGGTGACTATGGAAATCCAGTATTACCCTTGAAGCTTAGGGAAAATTAAATCAAGTCTTCCCCATCAAATAAATGAAAATTTTACCTTGTGATATATTAATCTTAGTTTTGTAAATATCCTTCAATTTACTTACCACAGGTCTGTTTCTTTAGAAGGAAACCCCAACTACTTTCATGAACTCCGAGCCCTTCTCTATCTCTTGATTACCCCTGGTTTGACCTCACTTTCTGTCATATCCCAACACAACACTCTTCACTGCAGGGATAACCCAACCTGACTTGAGAGCTCATCTGAGCCCTATGGACCCTAGAAGGTCAATGAAATTCTTTTAGAGATCTAAGACGCCCTGAACATGAATTCAACATTTGTGAGTGTATGAGTGTGTGTGTTTTCCTTGAGAAAGGACTTATATCAAATTATTAAGGAGTCCAGAACTCCAAGAAGATTAAGAAATATGCACCTTACTTCCCATTATCTATTTTTATGTCCTTGAATAAACCCTCAGCCTTGCAGAGAATATAAGGGTTTTGCTGGGTTAAAACTCCTCTAAATGTGACACAACCGAAAGAAAAACACAGTTTCAAAAACGCAGACGCAAGATATAATTACTGGTTACCCTCTGAGTACATGATACTATGCTAAGGAAGCAGTGAATAGGAGAACGTCTGACTACTCACACTCTAGAGAAAAATGGGATTATTTTAGAAAAGAAGTTTAGACTTTAAGATGCTACATTCTAGAAAAATTATGTCAAAAGGAGAGTCTTAATAATTTAATATACTGTACAGAGATGACTAAAATATCTAAAAGTTTACCATATTCCTATTATTGAGTTGCTGCAGATGCCAGATAATCTTTTAAAACAACTTAATTACAAGTAAATAGCAGCCGGGTATGCTGGTTCATGCCTGTAATCCCACACTTTGAGAGGCTGAGGCAGGCAAATCACCTGAGGTCAGGAGTTTGACACTAGCCCAGCCAACATTGTAAAACTGTGTCTGTACTAAAACAAAAAATTAGCCGGGTGTGATGGTGTGCGCCCGTAATCCCAGCTACTTGGGAGGCTGAGACAGGAGAATCACTTGAACCTGTGAGGCAAAGGTTGCAGTGAGGTAAGAGCGTGCCACTGCACTCTAGCCTAGGCGACAGAGCAAGACTCTCAGAAAAGAAAAGAGCAAGAGAAAGAGAGAAAGAGAAAGAAAGAAAGAAAGAGAAAGAGAGAGAGAGAGAGAAAAAGAAAGAAAGAAAGAAAGAAAGAAAGAAAGAAAGAAAGAAAGAAAGAAAGAAAGAAAAAGAAAGAAAGAAAGAAAGAAAGAAAGAAAGAAAAGAGAAGAAAAGAAAAGAAAAGAAGGAAGGAAGGAGGGAGGGAAAGAAAGAAGGAAAGAAAGAAATAGCTGCATTATGGATTACAGAAAGATGAGTTCATAATAAAATACAATGCTCCTGGCTTTCTGGTAACCTGCAGGTCTCATACCTACCATACAATAATAATTAACACACATCATGACAGACACAATATGACAACGGACAAAGATGAGAAAATCACTGTGGTTTCAATCATTTAGACCACAACTTTTTCTGTATCATGCATATTTTTGTACTCCTATTTGATAAAACGGGCATACTTTATTTTACATATATAGCTTCAACCAATATTACTTGAAATATGTAGTTAGCAAGAATGCAACAGTCCTCAAAACTTTAAGAGGGTTTCAGAAACAAAATTAAATTACACAAGTGGAATTGTTCAGAGCACTTATTTGAATTTTTTAATTTAGAAAATCTCTGCTAGTATCTTAATTTTATTTATGATATTTCATTCATTTACATATTAATCATTTATTTAATAAACTTTCATTAATTGCCTACTACATACTGGGCTGGGTTCTGGAGAGAGAAAGTGAATAGAATTTGGACCTCAGTGTAAGAGACAGGAAAATAAGCAGATAATTCCAGAAAAGTACGGTAAGCCTTAAGGTAGAGATGTGCATGTGCGAGATGCTATAGGAACACAGGAGAGGAGCACTTAGGTTGGGTGAGAAGAGAAGGTTTCTTATGAGAGGTGATGCTTCACATGGGTCTTACAGAACAGGAGCAATGGCTTAGGGTCAGTAATTTCAATAGTGCCTGTGGGAAATGTTGCTACAGTGATGGTCACCTCTCAGAAAGTGAAGGAATAAATGTTAGGGAGCTAAGCCGAGGCCAGTTTATAAAGGCCTTATGTTCATGCTAATGAAATGGTTCTTGTGCTGAGGGGCACGGACATCGAAGAACAACTTTTACCCAAAGAGGTGACATAATTAGAAATGCAGCCTGCAAGCTTTCTCTAAGCTCACAGTGTGAAGAATAGATTGCGAAGTGGTGAGACTGCCAAGAAAATAATCACTCAGAAACAGATGTGGTGACTTGGATGAGAAGAGATGTATATCTGCACTAGAGCAGGATCAATAGTGATAAAGAAGGGAAACAAGACGTAGGTAGCTAGGCAGGTAGCTAGGTAGGAAGGTAGATTGATTGATGAGACTGATGTTGATTTGGGAAATGGAAATAGCAGGACTTAGTGACTGAATGGATATGGCAGGAGTGACTGAGATAGAGTCATGCTTTGGTATACTGAGTGGTTTAACAATGGTGCTATTTATTATGGTAGGCAATGTCAAAGAGGAAAATTTGGAAAAGAATGATGAGAGTTTGAAGTGCTTGTGAGATAATCAAATCGAGGTAACAAACAGAGAGTTGGACATGTGTCTAAAGAGGTCAAATCAAGAGATGTATCTTGAGAATCATCAATGTAGGTGCATTAGTGGAAGCCATGGGTGAGGATAAGCACATCTAAGATGTAAAGTAAGATAACCAGAAAATCAAAGACTGAGTCCTGGAAAAGACCCTATTAAAGGAGCAGGTAGCTTAAGAGAGATTTGTGAAGGTGACAGAAATAACAGTCACAAAGGCCATAGATCCTGTAAAGAGGGATTCTAGAAACCAAAGGCAGAGGTTTTTAGTAGCAGAGAATGGTCAATAAGGGAAAAAGCAATAGAATTGTAAGGATAGAAGTAGAGCCACTGGATTTGGCCACATGGAAGTCAGTGGTCACTGTGGCCAGAAAATTTCAGCAGAGAATCCAAAATCCAGCAAGTTCAGAAGTATCAGCCGGGACTCTTTCTACCAAGCGGCAGATGATAATGAGCGTAAGCGCAAAGGATGCAGGGACACCTCCTGGCATCCAAGGGGATCTTTACAATTATGAAGGCAGGAGTCAAGGCCACCTCAAGGCCAATATCCCAAAAGATAATTCATCATGTCACCAGTTGGCTGGACAACCACTTCATTTAGACCCAGTTTGCTGAAAGCTAATTTACCAACCAATTCAATGAATTTACTTGTTTGTTTTAACAATTTGAAATGGTTCATGGAAATTTGTTTTAGATGGACAAGGTTTAACAGCTAGGGAAATCTCTTGCTATGTGTGAACTGACCAGTTTTCTCTTTTTTCTCTACATCGGCAGTGTCGTTAGAGTTGAATGTACCTCAGACAGTCACTATTAGAGTTGGCAGGAGCTCCATGGCTGGAGGAGAGGCAAACAGGGAAATCCTCACAACCCATAGCCTGTGCTGTTGCTCCCAGAGATCAGAGACTGAAGGAAAAATGGGTTGGTAGAGAATGAGGGGCAGAGGCAGAGGGTAAGAGAAGAATAGAGGGAGAGAAGGATATGGCTTGGAAAGTATGTTAAGACAGAAGGCAATTGTCAGTATTTTAAGGAGAATGAGAACAATGAATTTCATTGCTCTGATTGAAACTCTAAGTTTTATTTTCCTATCAACAAAAACGGAGGTACCAGAGAGCATCTGAGACTAGGTAACTATTATGGTTTGGAACTTTGAAAGCTTACCTTTGTAAGCATGTCTGATATGTTCAGGGATGGTTATTCACTAGAAAACTGCCCTCTTAGCTTTGGCAGGAATTCCCTTAATGTGCTCAATTCATTCATAAGTAATCTTTTTGCTTCTGTTTAATCCATAAGATTTTATATTTATTGGGTCCAACAATAATTTTAAAAGTTTCATGCATGAAAAATGTGTTTTTTTCACTTAAGTAATTACTTAAAGTTTGATACGTTTCCTCACATATTAAGTCTGACTAATCAAATCATCCTTGTGTCTAATTGTCTTTACACCTGGGTCACCGTGTGCATATGTTTATGATAAGGACAATCAGCATAGACCAGCCCCAGAGCCAGGCTGACTGGGTCCAAATCTCGGCTTCACCTCCTATCACCTGTGTAAATCGTAGGCAAGTTACTTAACTACCTATACCTATTTTCACAAGCCAACATTACAACAATATCAACCTCATAGCGCTTGTGAGAATTAAAAGCATTAATATACATAAAGCATTTAGAACAGTGCCTGGCCTATAGATAGTAAGCATTATTGAAGTGTTTGCTTATTATTACTGCTGTTTTCTTATTGGTTTTGTTGTTACAGGGTAATTATTTGGGATGAAAAAAGCAGCAAGACATGGTTTCTGCCTCAAAGTAGCTTAAAATCCATAGAAGATAGGACACAGCACACATGCACATACACATTCTAACAGCATGTTGAGTTGGAACTTTTATATTACAACTAGGGTCCAAAATGGTATAACATGCCACCAGGTGTGCTCCTCTTCTCAAGGGGTCTATCAAGAGATGGCAGAACCAGTTTCCCATGCACCAGTCTTTGTCCCTGCCCTCTTCTCCTTCATTCTGTGGAATGAGGAACTTAAAGGGCAGCTCAGGCTTCCTGGGTGTATGCTATTTGTGTTGAAAGGTCACTCATCATTACCCTAATCATGAAAGAAAGGCATAAATTATTTCTAAATACATTTCAAGGGAGACTCATTTATAGCTATTGGTGAGAAAGCCTGGCTGGTTTGATTCCTGAGCCCGAGTTGAGCATGCTGAAACAGTTTGTAGGTGAGGTTAATGTCTATCTCCGGGAATGTGGGACAAACTATAGAACCTGGTACTCTCCACACATTCCAGGATAGAGTTTTCTGACAGCAGAAAGGCCTTCAGAGTAGCCTACGTCAGCAGGCTTAAAAGCACAAAAGTCAATACACTTGGGATGAAAATTGAAAATCAGTGAGGCAGCCCCTTCCAGGTTCCCACAGCATGTCAGCAGACAGAGAGGAGGACTCCTGTGATTCCTGCGGTCCTCTATGAAGAAGAAAGCAAGACAGAGGAAGGGCAGAGCCAAGTGAGGAGTTTCCACCATGACCAGGAACTGAAAACACGGTCTTCTGGAAGCACTCCAGGGAGACTAGCTGACCCTCTCTGCAGGAGTTGGCAGCAACAGAGGTCACCAAATGGAGGATGAACAAAGTCATCACCCTCTTTCTCCAAACATAAAGCATCTACTCAGAAAGCCATTCTCTCAGTAGAGCATGAGATGGAACCAGAAGGAACCGAGCATCCTAGTTACCTAGCAGGCTCTGCTTCCACAACTTCTCTCTCTCCCTAGAGATTAGGCCTAGTCTCTCTAAGGAACTAGGCCTTGAAAAGGAAGAGGAAGTGAGGATCTAGAAACCATATTCTCCTACTGTCACCAAAGCCCAAGCAGCCAAGACCATAGTCTACTCCTGGGGGAAAAGAAGAGAGCTTCCAATCAGGCATGACACTGGAGTATAAGCAGGAATGACCAGAGGTTACGCTATCTTGCCAAAATGGACTCGAAGGAAATTCAACATGGAAATTTTAAAGCTGTGACTGAAGAAATAAAAACAGAATGTTTTTGTGTCCATGTATTTCATGGCCATGTAGTCTTTAAAACAATGTTTAGAAGAGAAGAATGAAAGGACTAATGGACTGTTAATGTAGAAGCTCAAATATGAAACTTAAATACATTATATCTTTGATTATGTAAAAGTAAATTTAGCTATCTTATCAAGCATAAATTATTTAGAAATAAGAGTGACAAAACACAATAATGGGCTAAATATTTCATACAAATGACCTGGAATACTTCACTAGTAATTGATAAAAGGCACTATGACAAATAACATGAAAATATCCCAGGTACTGTCAATACCACTGCAATTTCTTCTTATTATCTTGCTTAAGATAAATGAGGTAATGGCAGAAAGAATTCAGGAGCTCTGTTGAATGTTCCATTATCATACAAAAAAAATAGAAAAATTACCAAAAAAAGTTTTAGAAATTCATTTAAAACCAGTATTTTAAAAATTTGAATCAAGTCAAATATGTGAGATATGATTGAAAAGACCATTTGTGCTAGTCAATGGTTGGTTTAAAACTACTGAACACCATTCAGATCATTTTGAAAAGCATGTATTCATTTTAGCCAGACCCACCTAGATGATTTCTTCATTTATCTTATTTGTCTTATGTGGTTTTCCTCAAGAGCACCAGATGTGAAATGAAGACATTGTTATCCTTTATTTAAAATGTATTGTTATTTTCCTCTGATATCCCAAAATTGTACACTAGAAGACATTAAGGACACAAGAGTGAACTGACCAGAATAATACCCGCTTTATTCACAAAACCAACTAAACAATCACATATCACATCCTTCTACAAAAAAACACACACTTCTTTCTCCCATGAGACATTTCATTTTGCATTATTTATTGGTATCCCTCTTCCATGTAGTAGTAACATTCCTAAATTCAACAATCTTCCACTCCTTACAGAAGTTAATTTAGAACCAAATTAGCAGCCTCCAGAATTCTGAGAGCCATAGGCTCACGGTGGAGGTTCCAATTAAAACTCCCTAATGACTTCAGCCCTTGCACAAGCTGATGAGAGCTTTTTTTTTTTTTTTTTTAAAGAAAAACTTTTCCTTGCTAGGAGAAGTTTGCTCAGACTTTCCTAATAAACCAATTATGGAGGGAATTATGATAGCATAATTTTTTAAAAAAAATTCAGCAGCATTCTAGTTGCATTCTGCAGAAGAAAATTTCAAAAAATTACAAAGGATAAGTGGAGGGCAGGGTGTAGGAGAATAAAGAAAATAAAACTGTAATTTTTGTTTTATACTGCCAATAGCTGTATAATGTTATGACAAACTGCTAAAGAATTATTTTTGCAGAAGCTAAAAATAAGTGCACTATGACATACCTCATTTAGAGGAAGAACTGTTAATTATCATCTTACAGAGAATACAAAAATGGCTTGCCAAAATGTTACTTTAATGGGTAAAGCAAATCAGGTTAAAAACTATCACCCATCATCATATCATGATATATTTAGTAGTACGGTTTGCCTGGCTTTGAAGCCACCAGAAGTTTCTGTTTCAAAGTGGCATGCACAACTGGAATGGCTTTCTGAATATGCATCTTATCTGCTATCTTCCTTTGTGGTCTAGTTTTCACTCTTTTGTACTTGTTAGTATCAAAGAGTAAATTAGGACAGGTCCTCTACCATCTGTTCTGTCTGTATCCAGCCCCTACCTTCCACTTGGGTAGGAAGAATAAGACAGCAGTAAGTACTGAACGGAGATTTAGAATTACTGAGAGTTTAAATTGAAGACTCTCTTTACCATTCTTGGCAACATCAGCATCACTAACCACCCTTCTTTAGCCGCGACACTTTTCTACATGGATTACACTGTGTAACTGACAGTAGATACTTCCTAGGGGTGTTGCCATAATTTTAATAACCTTATTATTTATATTTTCAAAGATCATAAACATATATGTTTACAAAAAAAAAAGAAGTAACTTAATTGAGTGAGGATACCTGGGTAAGATCCAGACATACTTTTTAAAATTGCATTTGATGTGTAAGAACATATTTCACTGACACAAAAGAAGTCAGCTTCCAGATTTTGTTGAAATAAACTGCCCTCTCCAGCTATCTTTCATTTCTTCATAATTAACAAAGCCATGGATTAAAAAAGCATTTCCAATACAACAATACAAGGTAGGAGCAAAGATGAATGGCAGGTTGTATCAGGCGTTCACATCAAGGAGATAATAGGGAGTGGTGAGAATTGCTGTCTACTAGGGAGTGGATACCTGTATAAATAAAGTCATCGTTGCTAAGTTCCAGCTGATTTTTTTGCCATGTTGTAAAGTGAATCATCTGTTGCTCATGGTTTTTGTGTGTGAAATCATCCAATCTTCCTATGTTGACTAAAAAACAATTCTGTTCACAGGTAGTATGCATTCCAAATAAAACACATCTGCAGGTCAAATGTGACCCTCAGGCCTCCAGTTTGCAATGCATGCTCTTTATATTCATCAACAGTTGGAAACAAGACTCTCAACACTGATTCTATATAAGGGGAGACTGAGAAATGCAGCCTCAGAAGGAGAGAGTGTGTAGGTGAATGTTATTTATATGAAACAGACAAATTATGTGCAGAATGTGGCTATGCATACAGATTAAGGGTAGATCAGGAAAGTCAATTGAAAATTATGTCTTGATAGAACCAAAAATATCTATTTTGAGGCAAATGTTCTAATTAGTTGTTCTGTTTCTTTTAGACAGATTTGCTTCTTTATTGATGTTATTATATCCATGGATTTTTTTTTTTCTCATTAGGAAGAGAGGCAGGGAGGAAAAATATATAGTGATATAAAAATCCAAATTCAGGGCCAGGTGCAGTGGTTTCCACCTGTAATCCCAACACTTTGGGATTTTTATATTTTTGAGCTAAAAATATAAAAATTAGCTGGACATGGTGGCATGCGGCTGTACTTCCATCTACTCGGGAGGATGAGGCAGGAGAATTGCTTAAACCCAGGAGGGGGAGTTTGCAGTGAGCTGAGATTATACTACTGCACTCCAGCCTGGGTGACAGAGTGAGATTCTGTCTCAAAAAAAAAAAAAAAATCCAAATTCAGCCTTTACTGCTTAATTTCTAATTTTCAGTGGCAAGTAGGAAAGGAGATGATGAGAGATGCACAATGGAAAATAAGAGGAAAGAAGCCCAGGAGGAGAAATCAGAGGTGGAGAGGTTTGAAAGATTCTCTAGTACTCTTTCTGTAAAGTTAATGACTTCAGGGGAAAAAGTCACAGTGGCCAGTGAACTAAGTTACAGCAGAATAGAGAACAGAGATGAAGGGAAGAGACAGTAAATGAGGTGAACAAGATGCTTGTGAGCCAGAAACTCCGGTATTTGGATCAGGAGTCAGAAACGGGAAGAAAGTCTAGAATGCTTATCCTGTGAGTCAGGATAAGTAACAACACTATGAATTAAGCTTAGGTCTTTAGAGCTTTCATCAAGTTATGAATTTTATGAAGAGGCTCCATTAAGCTTCATTTTTTAAGAAATTAATAAAACAAATCTTTACTATGTATCGAGTGTGGGTAAGAAATTAAATCAAAATTCCTGTCTTTAAAATACCTACAATGTGTTAAGGGATAGCAATATAAATAGAAACAATATGGTAATAGAGAAAAACACAGGTGTTGTGAGAGCTCAAAGAAGGCACATATACCCAAGGCTGCAATACACCATTGCTCAGCCTGTCAACGGCAAAAATCCAGGAGGTGTTATTCACATAAGTTGGAAGTAAATGGCCACTCACTCTGTAAAATGTGGCAGCTTCACGCATCTAACTAAGACCAGATTGGCACCACAGAAGTGTTTTTATTATTATTTTGGAGAGGGAAGGTGTTGGGTTTTTATTGTTGTTGTTTTTGAGACAAAGTCTCACTCTGTCAACCAGGCTGGAGTGTAGTGGCGTGATCATAGCTCACTGCAGCATCAACCTTCCAGGCTCAAGTGATCCTCCTGCCTCAGCCTCCCAAGTGGCACAAATGCACACCACCACAGATGCACACCACCATGCCTGGCTAAGACCACAGATGCACACCACCAAACCTGGCTGATTTTTTCATTTTTATGTTTGTAGAGATGTGTCTTGCTCTGTTGCCCAGGCTGGTTTCAAACCTTGGGCTCAAGCAATCCTCCTGCCTCGGTCTCCCAAAGTGCTGAGATTATACGCATGAGCCACTGTGCCCAGCCCATAGAAGGCTTTTTGCAGGAAGTGGCTCCTGAACTGAGTCTTAGAACTGTCTATAGAATTTAGCCAGATAGAGACTGGTTGAGAGAGGGAAGATCTCATTTCTGATAGAGGAAATTGTTAGGGGGAAAAATAAAAAACCAGAATAAATGTCTTTAATAGGTTTATCATTGTCATGCTTCAAGGACATTTGCAGCCAAATAGCAAGTCATTTTTGTTTTTGAGACAGGGTCTTGCTTTTTCACCCAAGCTGGAGTGCAGTGCTGTGATCTCAGCACACTGCAGCCTCAACCTTCCCGGGCTCAGGCAATTCTCCCACTTTAGCCTCTCAAGTAGCTGGGACCACAAGCAGGTACCACCATGCCTGGCTAATTTTTTATTTTTTGTAGAAACAGTGTCTCACTATGTTGCCTAGGCTTGTTTTGAACTCCTGAACTGAAGTGATCGTCCTGTCTTGACCTCATAAATTTTATCTGTGAGGTCTCAAAGAGAAACAATAAAAGCTGCCTCACAGCCACCCAGATTTACTGAACATGATACACATTAGCAAAATCTCCAAACAAAATATCTAAATAGATTTTTCCCACGGAAGTGAAATGAAGTGAATCAGAGTGGAGTGGAAGAAACACAAGAATTAAAGATGGTGTAACGAATAGGAAGAACATCACACATGGAAAACTGTTTGCTTGTGCCCATTTAGAGGTATCTAAAGTACAAAGGCATCTTGTAACTGGTGAAGTAAATGGGCACAAGCAAACAGAAAACTGTAACAAACCAGAAAAGTCACACAGATGTGGAAAGGAAAGAAACACTGGAAGCGTTTTTCCCACAACTCATGAAGTTTTCCTCCTCTGAACACTTTTTTACTGAACCATTCAATTGTCAATGATGCCTCATCTGCCTAATGTTTTCTTTCTTTACAACTAGACTATATGTGCTTTGTCACATAACTGCATTTTTCATTGCCTTGTCACATAACTGCATTTTTCACAATGCCTTCACTATCCCATACCATGAATGTATGTTCATAAGCATAAACAGAAAATAGGAAACAATTATATCACCAATTGCTTTATATTATATAACTATATATTCTATTAATGATATGTGATTGTAACACCACTATCTGCAACTGCTGTCTTGGATGCAGTATTTATGACTGCTATTAGTATGAATTATTTGCATATCACGGAATCTATCAATACACTGAAAAGGATTTATGAGTAAAGTAGAGAAGAACAAAGAAATCAAGGGGTAAATTGTAAACATATGTAGAAAGGCAGTATATTTACCTTATATGTTTTATATTTCATGGCAATGAAAGAAACAAGTTGCACTTTGCCACTGTGTTTTCTTCCTTAAAATACAGGTGCAAGTGCTGCCTCTGCATTTGGTAGAATAAAGATATATGCCTGTGTATTGAGGGAAGTGCATGAATTCCTCATGGAAAATTTCACATGGGGCCATAGGAAGAGGCAGATCGCTAACTGCCAGTAAAGCAGCTTTGGAGACAAGCACATTAGGAAGTGCCCACATTTCTTTTTTACATTCATCTAAGGTAAGGATGATATTGAAATGGCTTCAGGATACCTTGAGTCAACTTTTAATTTCTTTTTAGATTCATTACTTAGGAAGACCAATTTATTTCTTGAAACAACTGTTCTTACTTATGAGCTTTTACTTGTAAAAGGGCAATGAATCTGATTAGCAAATAATCGACAATCTGGGCATTACTTCGCATTATAAATTGCTAAAAATAGTCATTCCACATTCACTGCACTCAAAGATAAACCACTCATCTGCAATACAGGGAAGTTTCTAAGAAGAAAAATATTCCAGAATCTGAAGTGATAGCCGACTCTGCATATGATTATCTTAGCAACAAGCCAAAGGCATATGTCTGTACTAGTATTTATATATTTCCTTCAAAAATTAAAAATAAATTTGGAAATGAAAAATCATTAGGGGGAGGCATGTCAAATGGGAAAGCTTTTAGATAACGGATTACATTTTAGATGAGCTAAAATGGAAGACATTATAGGAAAATTAAGTTGAAATGCCCAGTAGACCTTTGAAAATAAAATTATGGCCGGGCACGGTGGCTCAGGCCTGTAATCCCAGCACTTCGGGAGACTGAGGCAGGTGGATCACCTGAGATTGGGAGTTCAAGATCAGCCTGGCCACCATGGCAAAACCCCATCTCTACTAAAAGTACAAAAATTAGCTGGACATGGTAGTAGGTGCCTGTAATCCCAGCTGTTTGGGAAGCTCAGGCAGGAAAATCACTTGAACCCAGAGGTGGAGGTTGCAGTGAGCTGAGATCATGCCACTGCACTCCAGACTGGGTGACAGAGTTTGAGAAAAGAGAGAGAGAGAGAGAAAGAGAAAGAGAATGAAACAAAGAAAAAGGAAGAAAGGAAGAAAAAGAGAGAAAGAAAGAAAGAGAAAGAAAGGAGGAGGGAAGGAAGGAAAGAGTTTAATTTTAGAGAGAGTTCAGTATGAACACATATTTTGGGGCATCATGAAAATACAGTTGAGAGTTGAAACTGGGAAGTGCCAAGCAAAGAACCAGGAGTGAAAACCATGAAAAACTTTTAAAAACATTCATGGCCGGGCGTGGTGGCTCACCCCTGTAATCCCAGCCCATTGGGAGGCCGAGGTGGGTGGGTTACAAGGTCAGGAGTTCAAGACCAGCCTGGCCAATATGGAGAAATCCCATCTCTACTAAAAGCACAAAAATTAGCCGGGCATTGTGGCATGTGCCTGTAATCCCAGCTACTCGGGAGGCTGAAGCAGAAAAATCGCTTGAACCCGGGAGGCAAAGGTTGCAGTGAGCGGAGATCACGCCACTGTACTCCAGCCTGGGTGACGGAGAGAGACTCCATCTCAAAAAAAAAAAAAATCATATTTAAAATCTGAGGGTAAAAAAGAAGCCATCAGGTAACTGGAGAAGAATGAGAAGTGTGAATTCAGTATGGTTTGAAGCCAGGGTCAAATGACAAAAGGAGATCCTGATGATGAAAATGGAGCAATCAGATGAGGGCCACACATTAAGTACGAGAGTACTGAGAGAGGACAGTGCACTCCACCAAAAGCTATTTGGTTGCTTTGTCTTCAGATTGTGAGAGCTAATCTTCTTTAAAAGTAGAAGAGGTGGGGCTGGGGCTACTGGAAATGAATGAGAGACTAAGGGCCTTCCCTCAGTAATAAGGACATGGTGGGCAGACAGAAATTTCATAGAGGTATGAGGTGTAGGGATAAGCAAGCTGGGAGGAAGGCAATGACAGATGGGGGAGAACATGACCAGTGATGCAGAGCAGCTCCTGCCAGACTGCCATGATCTTTGCTATAAATTTGGAAGGGAGAGAAAGGAGGATTGAGAGACAGAGAGAAAAAATCAAATTATGTGTGGTCTCTGTGAGAGGGAGCTTAGGGTTGCATGAAAAAGAAGTAAATGGCTTGTGGAATTGCATTAAAAGACAATGAATTTGTGTGAATCTGTAATAGGCTACAATAGGCCTAATTCTACCCTTTCTTCCCTTCAAGAGAAGCAGAAGGTGAGAGAACAAGAACTGAGACAGGGCCAAGGATCATCAGTGCATATGGCTGACTATGAGGCAGGCAAACAAAGGAACTGCAAGTGGGAAAAATAAATCCCTAACATCATAAAGACGAGAGGCCAAAGACAGGGATGTATGTGACAGCCGGAAGGCAGCCAGTGACGTCAATGTGAAGAGAGGATGCAGTGATGACTTGTCTTAGTGGAAGCAGGCAGTGTGGATAGTATCAGAGGGAAAGATCCTCAAAACAAAGTAACACCCATTGATCAGAGCTAGTTTCCAGGATGCTGGTGAGTGGCTGTGCCATCAAAGAAGGCAGAAAATCAGGTGACAGAAGGGGTCACATAGGTTTTCAACATGGAGATCAAAATCATCAGATGATAAAGCACATGGATAGATCAGGCATTAAAAAATATAAGCCAGGAGCAAAATGTTAGCAGGCACATAGTGCAATCAGTGATTTTATGCCGTGCAACTGTAAATATTTCTCTAATAGAGTCATGCACCACCACATTATGGCATTTTGTCAACAACAGACCACACATAAGATGGTCCATAAGATTATAATGGAGCTGAAAATTTTCTATCACTTAATGATGTCATAGCCATCTCAATGTCATAGTGCAACGCATTACTCACGTTTGTGGTGATATTGGTATAAACAGATCGACTACACTGCCAGCTGTATAAAAGGATAGACCTTACAATTATATACAGTACATACTTGATAAGAAATGACTGTTACTAGTATATGTACACACTATACTTTTAATCATTATTTTAGAGGTACTCGTTCTACTTATTTTAAAACTGTCAACTGTACAACAGCCACTGGCAGGTCCTTCAGGACATATCCAGAAGAAGGCATTGTTAGCACAAGAGGTGACAGCTCCATGCATGTTATTGCCCCTGAAGACCTACTGACCCTGAAGAGGTGGAGGCAGAAGACAGTGATATTGATGATTCTGACCCTGTGCAGGCCTAGGCTAATGTGTGTGCTCATGTCTTAGTGTGTAATTTTAAAATTTAAAAAGTAAAATAAAATACTTCAATTTAAAAGGCCTACAGAATAAGGATATAAAGAAAGAAAATATTTTTGTACAGCTACACAAAGCGTTATTAGTATGTTAAGCTGAGTGTTATTACTAAAGAATCAGGAAGTCAAACAAAATCTAAAAGTTTATAATGTAAAAATATTAAAGCCAAGGTTAATTTATTATTGAGGAAATAAAATGTATAAATTTAGTGCAGCCTAAGTATAAAGCGCATATAAGGTCTAAAGCAGTGTATAGTAATGTCCTAGGCTTTTGCATTCACTCACCACTCACCACCCACTGACTCATCCACAGAAACTTCTAGTCCTATAAGCTTCATCTCATGGTATGTACCCTATACAGGTATATCATTTTTAATCTTGGATGCAGGATTTTTACTGTATATTTTCCACGTTTAAATATATTTAGGTACACCAATACCTAACCACTGTGTTACAGTTGCCTACAGTACCCAGTACTGTAACATGCTATACAGTTTTGTAGTCTAGGAGCAATAGGCTAGACCAGGGGTCCTCAATCCCTGGTCCTGTTAAGACCTGTGCCACACAGCACAAGTTAAGTAGAGGCAAGAGAGCGAAGCTTCATTTGTATTAACAGTCGCTTCCCATCACTCGCATTACCACCTGAGCTCTGCCTCCTGGCACGTCAGCATTGGGATTAAATTCTCATGGGAGAATGAATCCTACTGTGAACTGTGCATATAAGGGATCTAGGCTGCATGCTCCTTATCAGAATCTAATACCTGATGGTCTGTCACTGTCTCCCAAAACCCCAGATGGGACTGTCTACTTGCAGGAAAACAAGCTCAGGGCTCCTACTGACTCTACATTATAATGAGCTGTATAATTATTTCATTATATTTTACAATGTAATAATAATAGAAAAAGTGCACAATACATTTAATGTGCTTGAATCATCCCAACACCATCCCTACCCCCACTAACCCCCTGGTCTATGGAGAAATTGTCTCCTACAAAACCCATCCCGGTGCCAAAAAGTTTGGGGATCCCTGGGCTAAACAGTATAGCCTAGGCTATACCATCCAGGTTTGTGTAAGTATACTCTATGATGTTTGCGCAATGACAAAATTGCCCAAAGATGCGTGCATTTCTCAGACGGTATTCTCATCGTTAAATGACCTATGACTATACATTAAAGATGTAAGTTTTCACACGTGTAGACAGAATCTTGTGTTACTCATGCATTAGGAAAACCTCTTTTCCCACACTCAAATATTCAATTAAAGAAGGCCCAACTCATATTCTAAATATTCTAAAATATACTCAACCCAGGCCCCAAATTTCACTGGGTTTATAAATTTTTAGCTCCTGTTTTCCCTACCTTTAGGACTAGCACACTAAAGCTTAGTTTTTAGTCTCTTAGAGGGACACACAGAGTTATTTTACATTGACTTTAACGAGGTTTTCATTTTCTGTTTGCCTTACTTTTCTCAAACTATACAGAGCTGTATTTTTGTATTGAACAGAAAGGGTAGTTTCAAGCAAAAAAAAAAAAAAGCTTCTAACAAAACTTCCTTTATTAACTGGTATTTTATATTAAACCGAGATATGATCAGTACAAGTAAAAGCATTATTCAAGCTTAATAGGCTTTAGGATTTTTTCCTTCTAAATAAGATTTTTATCATATAGTCCACTAAAGATAAAATATAATAAACCTATACACTGTCACGATGGCAAGTGTAGCAATGTGTAATATTATTTACAAGATACCATTTTATTTTTATCCACAAGACTACACTTCAAGGAGGAATTCTTACGCATCTGTCATAGTCTTTCACAACTTAAAATACAACAGAACAGAGCATATTACAGAAAGTGGGTATATAAACTCAATATGTTTTGTTTTAGTATAAATATAAATATTTTCCATAGCATAGTATAAAAGCATCTGAATAGAATAAGTTACACAGTCAAGAAATTTGAAATGAAATGGGAAGTAAAAACAAAATATAATTCTCTCACATTTGTAAGATCTCAGGCAATTTAATGTTTTGTTCAAACTCATCATTTATTATTATCTAATAAGATTCCTGTCAGAATTTTAGACTTGTTCACATCAAAGATGTTTAAGAGTTAAAAAAAAAAATGTGACATGTGACATCTGCACATAATTATTTTTAAAATATATTTTCTACTGTGGAAACATCTAGAATCATATTTCTTTAGCATATTATCTTTATGGCACTAGTAGTTAGAAGATATTTAAAGAAGCAATCGCTAAAAGGCAGGAAAATTCTGAGAAGATGAATAATCTACCTGAGAGAAAATAGCAATTTTGTAAGATTCATTCCACTCTGAGAGTATTTTCTAACTATATGCGTGGCACAAATGTTACAGGGTTCATATCTATTTCATAGTCATGAGCTCCTTATCCTTGTCATTACAATCTGCTGTTAAAAATGCCTGCCTCCACTCTGACAAGCAGGGATGCTTCTTTTACTTCAGAGGAGTCTCTCCTATGAAGTAATTAATCTATTTCATTCCCACAGTGATTCTCCAGCCACCACAGAACCTAGATGCTAAAAATTACCTTTATCTGAAAATATTTTTAACATTTTAAATAACAGTTTAAACTTTTACTAAATAGAAATTTCATGCATTACAATGATGAATTTGATTAATATGGAATATTCAGAAGATATTGAACTTTGATTTTCCTTGGCTCTTTGCTATATTCTAGCATTTCTCCTGTTTTCAAGGAATTAATAGCCCAGTTTGGAAGAAAGAAAGAAACATACCTGAAACAGAACCATTTCATGTGAAATGCAGTGTGCCAACTAAAAATGCATTACTGCTTCCAATATGGGAGACTGGGCAGGACTGGTCATACTGGGCCTGAAAGAACTGCTAGCACCAGTCAATTAATAAGGGGCAGGGAAAAGGAAGGAGCCTCACTACTCAAGATCATAACGGACAGTTAATACTCATCAAGAAGTCGTCCATTTGTCTGGCAAAACAGCAAGGTGTATACCACTTCCAATGTCTCAGGTAGGGAGGGTCTCCTCTTTCTCTCATTCTGGTCTGTACTTGACTTTGCTTTATTAGAATCCAAATTAAAACGTATACTATGTAAAATAAAATGGAAGAGTTGCTATTTGCTGGTGAATCTGGGCAGTTTAGATAATTCTGAACAAATCAGATTTTGAGAAATGAAAGTTATCCAGTAGAAACTGAAACTGTAAAACAGAATGATAAGGAAATCACAGACTCCATGCTTTTTCTGAAGGGGCGGGGGCAGACTTAGCCGGAGACTTCTGCGATTTGTAGGGAGGGGGACAGCAGTGCTTTACTTGTCATACCAATCAAACATAACCTACATATGTTCCCATTGGGAAATTTTCCCTTCAGGGAATATTTTTCCACAAACATTCTGTTTAACCAAAATTTCAAATTCATAATGAGACTTCCCTAATGAAATCTGCCTCCAAAAATAGGCAGTAAATGTTACTGGTTCGCATGACCGCAGGACCCAGCATATGGCATCCGTGTGCCTTAGATGCTTGTGTCCGTTACTGGAGGAAACTGCTTAGCTGAAACTACCATGTTGGAAATCATCTATCACTAGCATAATTGGTTTTACCTTACACAATAAAAGGGGAGGGCTACATCTAACCTATCTTTTTTTTTTTTTTTTTTTTTGTGCTGGAGTTTCACTCTCATCCCTATTGTGAAGTGCAATGGCGCTATCTCGGCTCATTGCAACCTCTACTTCCTGGGTTCAAGTGATTCTCCTGTCTTAGCCTCCTGAGTAGCTGGAATTACAGGTGCACAATACCACACCAAGATAATTTTTGTACTTTTGTAGAGACAGGGTTTCACCATATTGGTCAGGTTGGTCTCAAACTCCTGACCTCAGGTGATCTGCCCACCTTAGCCTCCCAAACTGCTGGGATTACAGGCATGAGCCACCGCTCCCAGCCTGTCATACATCTTTCTTAAAAAGGGATATCATCCCCAATGTATTTCAAATTCAATTCACTTGAAAAGGAATTTAATCTAGACATAATTTCCTAAGAACCCATTTTAGAAGGGAGTCTGTATTTTGTAAGTACTGTATTTGAAAGACATGTGAGTTGTAATACTTTACAAGGGAATCCAAACACCCCAAGGCTAATTTTTTTTAAATGTGTTTTATTGAATACAAAGGAAGGAGACACCATGGATACACAGTTTCCACTAAAGTCATGAGTAGCCGTGAGGATGAGCGATTGACCTAGGCCACATTCTCTCTCTGTTGCCAAAGAAATTCATAGTATGTTTTATTAAAAAGAAGAAAGCCTGTATCCTATGAGATTTCTCTTTGTATAAATCTTTCAAGATTCAAAACTTTTTGACCCCAGTTAGACCTTCTAAATCCCAAAATTAGGCAGCCAGAGTAAATAAAAAGGCTAAGAGTTATTGAACAGAGCCTCCTCACCTCCCCTAAAAATTCCAGCATGTTCGATTTTCT
This sequence comes from Cacajao melanocephalus, assembly GCA_963573385.1. NCBI lineage: Eukaryota > Metazoa > Chordata > Mammalia > Primates > Pitheciidae > Cacajao > Cacajao melanocephalus. The sequence goes on from CAUYLG010024350.1 coordinate 82,950, forward strand.
AATTATAGAACAGTATTATTTAAGGATTTAGCCTTTTAGTCATAGGAGAAGTAAGTTTCTAGGATAAAAGCAAATGGTTCATGAAGGCTCTAGAGTGTTTATTTTCTTTATGATCATATACTCACAAGGGATTGACAAGACTGCTCTTATCTGAGGACACAGATACTTCACGAGTTGAATTCATTGCCATTAAAATAATTTAACTATGCCTTTAAAAATATTCATACTTTATAAAGTAGGGAAGGTCTGTGCTCTTCCTGAGAACAAAGGGATTATTGTGGTCACTCACCATTTGAACTGTCTGCCCATGTTCACTTTTAAGTTGTATGGAAACTGATCTGTTACTACAGCCCATTGCAACTTTGAGCCCTATAAGGAAAAGTAGGTGCCTTTTTAAACTTTGACTTCTGTTTTAATGAAAATATTTGTTTTGTTTTAAAAAGAAATAGAGTGGGAAAGTGCTATGTTTTCTACTGGGAGATAACTTTGCTTTTCAACCACAAGATAATAAAAAAGATGATTAACTGAGCCCTTAGTTTATCATATTAAAGATAAAGCAGCAAATAGGAAACACATAGCTTAAACAATAATGAATAAGAAGAATACACAGCAGCTACTAAACATTTTATCAGACACTGTGGAATACAATGAGAGGCGTTTTACAATCATTACCTTATTTAATCCTTACTATGAGGTAAATACTGTAATTATTACATTCAACAGAATAAGTTTTTCTTTTTGAAACAAAAATCTTATATCCAATTTACCACTGTCCCTTAGCAACAGAGAGGTCCTTTTCTACTTTTCTTTTCTTGTATCTGCCATACACACTCACTCACATGGGATGTTATGACTGAACAGATGAACAATCCTTAGACATAACTTTTCCTCAAATACCTGGCCCAAAGTAATACTCACCAGTCAGCATAAGGTTATCCTCTCAGTGTTTCCAGCACTACCTGTGTCATTAATCACCTGGTATTCTCATTAAAACACAAATTCCTGGGCCACTCGATAAATACAGACTCAGAATCACCAGGAGGGCCTGGGAATCTGCATGTTTACAGGCTCCACAGGTTGTTATTAGGCACGCTAAATGATAGAAACCCCAGCCTCCACACTATTACTGCCCTATACTCTTTTTTTGCACATAACTCAGATGTCATAGTTATTTTTATTTTTATTTATTTTTTATTTATTTTGAGACAGAGTCTTGCTGTCACCCAGGCTGGAGTGCAATGGCACGATCTCGACTCACTGCAACCTCTACTTCCTGAATTCAAGCGATCCTCAGCCTCCCAAGTAGCTGGGATTACAGGCATGTGCCCAGGTTAATTTTTTTGTATTTTTAGTAGAGATGGGGTTTCACCATATTGTCCAGGCTGGTATTGAACACCTGACCTCATGATCTACCCACCTCAGCCTCCCAAAGTACTGGGATTACAAGCATGAGCCGCTGCACACAGCCTTATTTTTTATATGTACTACACCTTACAAGATGAACACAAGCAAACAAAAGCACTTTATGCACTAAATATATGATGCATTATTCTTTTTCTTTACTCTCAAACACATTTGGCACTAGAATTTCAGAGGTATTTCTTAAGTTGAAGTCATAGCATAGAACAGGAAAAAGAATTATTGGGGTATGCATATGTGCACATGACAAATATTGTTAACCCACCCACCTACATATCACTAGAGATGCACACAGCTCCCTTTCCATGGAAATTTACTTCCCAAACAATAGCCTCAGGAGGAAGAATGGCCCTCCAGGCTTTCAAACCTAGGAAAGGAATCCAATCAAGTTCCTTTAAGACCTCAAAAGAGTATACATGGCCAAGCAAAACCTGACAATTTCCTTTTCTTTCCCCTTAACTTGGCAGGTAAATATCAAAGAAGAAAATGATCCTAAACTTCATTAGTATCTATCAAAAACATAAAAGAGCCAATTTGTCCAAAAAGACACTCTTAGCATTTTTGAATCTTACTTGATCAAATTCCACATAAGAAAACATAAAATAGTATAATGGCTTACTTATGTTAGCAAAATACTGAGTATTGAACATTTTTAAAGCAAATCAAGGAAAATGATTTAACTCATTCCCCAAGTGAGGTTAAAAAAAAAAGGAAAAGATTAAGTAGTTTGGTGGTATATGTATAGAACATACCAGACAAGGTAGTAAATAGGACATTTTATCTATAGAAGAATGTACTTTATGATGTTACTCAATATTCATCACTTAAGACTTACAATTGAAAAAATGTGATGTAGAACTTATGTGTGCTCTACTAGATCCACATAGTCAGACTGCAAGGTCAAGGCCATGGCATCTACTGTGCCTTTTGTCTTCACCACCACCTGTTCCTCTCCTGCCAAGTTTTCTAAGGATAATCAAAGTAGAGGAACAGAGAAGAAAAACATCTCACTTGAATCAGATCTTTGTCTTGGAAGTCCTCCTCAGTGTGGCGATGCTGGAGGCATTTCTCCCTCTAGCCATCCAGCCCCTCTGAAAATGTCTTTCCTCTTCTGCTTTCTAATTTCCTGTCTTATTACAGTTATTGGCTTCTTCTCCTGCAAATCACCCTGACAACAGTCCCAGACCAAGCACAGTTGTACTGCATAATATTTATTATTATTATATACTAACCTATTCTTTTCTAAGCTTTGCTTATTAATTTTATGCTAATTTCCCAATGTGTATTAAAGATTATTTATTTAGGCTACTTTTACATCTCAATATACACAGCTGGGAAAATCTTCCCTTCGTGAGTTTCTATCATATTCTTGCAGCTGACAACACTGCTCTCTGAACATGCTAATAATATGAACAATACAGGTGGGGTCATTTTCTCATTTTCCTCAATCCTTTCACAGGTATATCTATCACAGTTTAAACTATGGGGGCATTCAAAATAAAAAGCAACAGAAGGTTTCCTCTGTGGGAATATAGGCCAAAGAGTAGTCGAAGAAAGCACAGTTAAAACCCTTCAGGCCTCATTCATTTGCCCGTTACTATACACAGTAAAAAATTTCAGAAGCGATTCATTCAGGCCCCCAGTGGATGAATACAGATGAACAGCACCACAGCTTTGCCACATCTCTCATGCCGTTGTCAGGAAATGTCAAGTCCTACCATCAGCTCAGCCAGAATCCAGACAGGTGGCCAGATTTTCTATGCAACTCTTCAGACACAGCTGTTAGGAGTGCTCTCCCAAATGTCACCAGTGTGTGGGTATTAGAAAAAAAGTGAGTACTACCTCCCATGATGAGAAATTGCTATTACCTAAGAATAATGGCTCTCAAACATACCATATGGAACTGAATCAAAGGATAACTAATGGTATCGATCTATGTCAGGGTCTGGCGTAGGGGTTGCAAGAGCACCACTTTCCCCAATTCGCATTCTTGGTAAGGGCCTCAAATCTAGACTTTCACCTTTCTCTCTACAAGAAAGAAGTGTTCACTTGGAGGAAAACATGTAAATCACACTATAGTCTCATGACTTGGTTTGGACTTATTTTCTCCTTTTGTGTTCTCTTCCCTTTTCTCTCTTCAATATTTCAAAGCCCTGAAAATGGAAGTCACTTGGGCTTCTCTCAGGGTCTGTATCTGTTAGTCCTTGATTCCTTCCACAACTGGTCTCATAATGACACTGTTGAGCAGATTCCATGTCTGCATACAGCAGGCAGACGATTTTTTTTGCCACCAAATGTTAAGCTACAACTAGCCTTTGGCACATTATGAAGGAAGCAAAGCACTGTCATGAGCAGCCTCCATTTTTGCCTTTTCTTCTGTCTGGTTGCCCCATTTTTTTTTTTCTCCTTATGTTCATTTCCATCTCTGACCCATTAAAACTTGCTCTCAGGAAGGGCCTGACAACAGCTTTATATGCTCATCCAAATTTAATTCCATGTGTTGCTTAGGCCACAGGAATGTGCACCTGAGTTTCATGTGTAACTGATGAAGATGTTTATTTCACTTTTATAATAAAGGGCGGGGAAACGTAAGAAATAAGCTGTCAACACACGTACACACACACACGAATACACAAATTAGAACAACAGATGGCAAGATGTAGGATGCCCAGCCTAAGACCAGTCAGTCTTCCATAACAAGCAGATATAAACACACATGCATTGATGAGCTAAGTGCATGCCCAGAGAAACCAAGTGTCTTTTTAAAGACGGCTCTTCAGTGAACTGTAGAGAACTCTTTAGCGTAGGAAAGCTGCTCTGGGGGAAGCTACATACTCTAAAGTAATAAAAATCCACCGTGTAACGGATGCATGAAAGGACAGAGAAGACATTAGGGAAAAAAATCAGTTTGGAGCAATCCTGCATATAAAACTAAGTATAACCACAGCTGTTCATTTCCACACTTTTCTTCCCTGACTCTGACAACTGAAAAGCATGATCCCATCCCTTGATCTAAAGGAAAGACATTCATTTGTAGCAATTCTACAGATATCTACATTTTCATGTAAAGTAGCAAAAAAAACAAAAAAACAAAAAAAAGAAAGAAAAGAGAAAAAACAGAAACAGTAGCAAAACAAAAACCAAAGAAGCTTACTTTGGAAGTAGACAGACCCTCTTTGTTTCTTTCTGGGCTGTTTGGGCCAGGTAAGATGTATACTGTTAATGACATAGACCTGGCTTCTCTCACTCAAAGGCTAATTAGGACAGCCTTTGAACAAACCTTCTCCTGGAGCAATCTGCTGCCTTGCACAATTTAAAGCAAGGTCATGTGAGATAATGCATGTTTATGTGTTAAGCATCTATTATGTGCCAGGCTCTGTGCCGTGTGTTTTACATGTAGTCTCACTGCATATAACACTGCTCTGGGTAGTAGTCTAAATATTTTACAGATCAGAAAACAGAGCTAGAGAGGTAAGGCAGCTCATCCTTGAGCTCAATGACCACTCTGATTATCAAGAGTACCTTACAGAGAATGGACTTGTGGTGTGAAGAGCATCATAATCACATATTAATGGGGTATTCATCTTGTAGTGGTGCATTAACAAAGTACTATAAACTCCGTGGCTTAAAACATCAGAAATGTATAGTCTCACAATATTGGAGCCTAAAAGTTCAGAAATAAGGCTGTCTCTGAAACTGATAGGAGAATCCTTCTTTGCCTCTTCCTAGCTTCTGATGGTTTGCTGAAAATTTAGTGCGCCTTGGTTTGCAGCTGTGTAACTCTAACTTCGGCCTTCAGGGCATCCTCCACATAGCATTCACCTGTGTGTCTCAACCTTCACAGGGCTCTTTTTATAAGGATGCCAATCAGATTAGATTAGGAGCCCATCCTGCTCCAGTATGGCCCCATCTTACCTAACTAGATTTGCAATGACAATATTTCCGAGAAAGGCCACATGCTAAGATAAAAGAGTTTATGACTTCAACCTAGAAACTATGTTTAGTCCTTCAGTTATTTACTATATTAAAAACATTTCAAAACACTCTTCAGGATATTATTCAGGAGAACTTCCCCAACCTAGCAAGGCAGGCCAACATTCAAATTCAGGAAATACAGAGAACACTGCAAAGATATTCCTTGGGAAAAGCAACCTCAAGGCATACCATCGTCAGATTCAACAGGGTTGAAATGAAGGAAAAAATGCTAAAGAAAGCCAGAGAGAAAAGTTGGGTTACCTGCAAACTGAAGCCCATCAGACTCACAGCTTATCTGTTGGCAGAAACCCTACAAGCCAGAACAGAGTGGGGGCTAATATTCAACATCCTTAAAGAAAAGAATTTTCAACCCAGAATTTTATATCCAGCCAAACTAAGCTTCATAAATGAAGGAAAAATAAAATCCTTTACAAACAAAAAAAAAATGCTGAGAGATTTTGTCATGACTAGGCCTACCTAAAAAGAGCTCCTGAAGGAAGCATTAAACACGGAAAGGAAAAACTGGTACCAGCCACTGCAAAAACATACCAAATTATAAAGACCATTGACACTATGAATAAATTACATCAACTAACGGGCAAAACAACCAGCTAGCATCAAAATGACAGGATCAAATTTATACATAACAATATTAACCTTAAATGTAAATGGGCTAAATGCCCCAGTCAAAACACACAGATTGGCAAATTGGATAAAGAGTCAAGACCTATCAGTGTGCTGTATTCAGGAGACCCATCTCACATGAAAAGACACACATAGGCTCAAAATAAAAGGATGGAGGAAGATTTATCAAGCAAAAGAGAGCAAAAAAAAAGTAGGAGTTGCAATCCAAGTCTCTAATAAAACAGATGTTAAACCACCAAAGATCAAAAGAGACAAAGAAGGGCATTACATAATGGTAAAGGGATTAAAGCAACAAGAAGAGCTAACTGTCCTAAATATATATGCACCCAATACAGGAGCACCCAGATACATAAAGCAAGTACTTAATAACCTGCAAAGAGACATAGATGCCCACACAGTAACAGTGGGAAACTTTAAACTCCACTGGCAATGTTAGATCAATGAGACAGAAAAGTAACAAGGATATACAGGACTTGAATTCAGATCTGGACCATTTGGACCTAATAGACATCTTCAGAACTCTCCACCCCAAATCCACAGAATAACATTCTTCTTAGCACCACATCTCACTTACTCTAAAACTGACTACATAATTGGAAGTAAATTACTCCTCAGCAAATGCAAAAGAAAAGAAATCCTAACAGTCTCTCAGACCACAGTGTAATCAAATTAGAACTCAGAATTTAAAAACTCACTCAAAACCACACAACTACAGAAACTAAACAAGTTGCTCCTGAATGGCTACTGCATAAATAATGAAATGAAGGCAGAAATAAAGATGTTCTTCAAAACCAATGAGATTGAAGACACAACATACCAGAGTATCTAGTACACATTTATAGCAGTGCCTACAGGGAAATTTATAGCACTGAATGCCCACCAGGGAAGTGAGGAAAGATCTAAAATTGACACCCTAATGTCATGATTAAAAGAACTAGAGGAGCAAGATCAAATAAATTCAAAAGCTAGCAGAAGACAAGAAATAACTAAAAGATCACAGCAGAAATGAAGGAGATAGAGACACAAAAACCCTTCAATAAATCAATAAATCCAGGAGTTGGTTTTTTTGAAAAGATCAACAAAATAGATAAACTGCTAGCCAGACTATAAGAAGAAAAGAGAGAAGAATTGAAAAGATGCAATAAAAAATAATAAAAGGGATATTACCACTGATCCCTTAGAAATACAAACCACCATCAGACCTTACTACAAACACTTATATGCACATAAACCAGTGAATCCAGAAGAAATTATCTCAATAGATGCAGAGAAGTCATCTATTCAACAAAATTCAACACCCCTTTAGCTAAAAAATCTCAATAAACTAGGTATCAGTGAATATATATCAAAATAATAAAAGCTATTTATGACAAATCCATAGCCAATATCATACTGAATGGACAAAAACTGGAAGCATTCCTTTTGAAAACTGGCACAAGACAAGGATGCCCTCTCTCACCACTCCTATTCAATGTAGTGTTGGAAGTTCTGGCCAGAGCAATCAGGCAAGAAAAAGAAATAAAGGTATTCAATCAGGAAAAGAGGAAGTCAAATTGTCTCTATTTGAGATGACATGATTGTATATTTAGAAGACGCAATCATCTCAGCCCAAAATCTCTTTAAGCTGATAAGCAACTTCAGCAAAGTCTCAGGATACAAAATCAATCTGCAAAAATCACAAGCATTCCTATACACCAATAACAGACAAACAGAGAGCCAAATCATGAGTCAACTCCCATTCACAATTACTACAAAGGGAATAAAATACCTAGGAATACAACTAACAAGGGATGTGAAAGTCTTCTTAAAGGAGAACTACAAACCACTGTGCAAGGAAATACGACAGGACACAAACAGATGGAAAAACATTCCATGCTCATGGGTAGGAAGAATCAATATCATGAAAAAGGCCATACAGCCCACAGTAATTTATAGATTCAGTGCTATCTCCGTCAAGCTACTATTGACTTTCTTCACAGAATTAGAAAAAAAAAACACCTTAAACTTCATATGGAATTAAAAGAGAGTGAATATACCCAAGACAATCCAAAGCAAAAAACAACAACAACAACAACAACAACAAAGGTGGAGGCATCACACTACCTGACTTCAAACTATACTACAAGGCTACAGTAATCAAAATGGCATTATACTGGTACCAAAACAGAAATATAAACCAATGGAACAGAACAGAGGCCTCAAAAATAACTCCACACATCTACATCCATCTGATTTTTGACAAATCTGACAAAAACAAGCAATGGGGAAATGGTTCCCTATTTAATAAATGGCAATGGGAAAACTGACTAGCTATATGCAGAAAGCTGAAACTGGATCCCTTCCTTACACCTGATACAAAAAATTAACTCCAGATGGATAAAAGATTTAAATGTAAAACCTAACACCTTAAAAAAACCTAGAAGAAAAGCTAAGCAGTACAATTCAGGACATAGGCATAGGCAAGGACTTCATGACTAAAACACCAAAAGCAATGGCAACAAAAGCCAAAATAGACAAATGGAATCTAATTAAACATAAGAGCTCCTGCACAGCAAAAGAAACTATCATTACAGTGAACTGGCAACCAACAAAATGGGAAAATATTTTTGCAATCCACCAATCTGATGAAGGGCTAATATCCAGAATCTACAAAGAACTCAAACACATTTACAAGAAAAAAACAAACAACCCCATCAAAAAGTAGGCGAAGAATATGAACAGACACTTCTCAAAAGAAGACATTTATGCATCCAACGAACATAAGAAAAAAAGCTCATCATCACAATACCACATTGAGATACCATCTCATGCCAGTTAGAATGGCAATCGTTAAAAAATCAGGAGACAACAGATGCTAGAGAGGATGTGGAGAAATAGGAATGCTTTTACACAGGTGGTGGAAATGTAAATTAGGTCAACCATTGTGGAAGACAGTGTGGCAATTCCTCAAGGATCTAGAAAGAAATACCATTTGACCCAGCAATCCCATTACTGTGTGTATACCCAAAAGATTATAAATCATTCTATTACAAAGACACATGCACAAGTATGTTTATGGCAGCACTGTTTATAATATCAGAGACTTGGAACAACCCAAATGCCTATCAATGATAGACTATATAAAGAACATGTGGCATATATATGCCATGGAATACTATGCAGCCATAAAAAGGATGAGTTCATGTCCTTTGCAGGGGCATGGATGAAGCTGGAAACCATCATTCTCAGCAAACTGACACAAGAACAGAAAACCAAATGCTGCATGTTCTCCCTCATAAGTGGGTGTTCAGCAATGAGAACGCATGGACACAGGGAAGGGAACATCACACACTGGGGCCTGTCATGGAGTAGGGTGCTAGGGGAGGGATAGCGGGGTGTAGGGGATTGGGAAGGGATAACATTAGGAGAGATACCTAATGTAGATGATGGGGTGATGGATGCAGGAAACCACCATGGCACGTGCATACCTATGTAACAAACCTGGATGATATGCACATGTACCCCAGAACTTAAAGTATAATAAAAATAAATAAATAGCCCAAGTCACAAAAAAGAAATGTAGTAGGAAAAATGGGAAAAGAAAGTGTCTGGTATTACAACAGGGCACACATCTTATATTGCTTCCAGTTAGCTATCTCAAATGCAAGTGTACCTTTGAAAAATTTTCCTGGTAGGTGAAATAGATTAAAACTTGCACTTTGGATCAGCAGAACTAGGTTTAATTGTGGCACTGCAAAAATATTTCATATGTGATCTTGGACAAGTTAACCTAAAATCTGTAATGTCAATATTTTATTTGGAAGTACCTTTTGATTAGGGTGTCTTGTGAAGATTAAATGGAATAAAGTATTTTAAAAAACATTTCAGAGATTACTAACCAATGCATTTAAACTCTCCGCAAACTATAAAATTTGAAAAATCTAAGTAATCATATTATTAATGCCACCTGCCCCTCCATTTCTTAACTTCATGTCCTCCTTGCTCTGGTCTTATGCTGTATGTTTTTAAGGCAAATTCTATGTGTATCTTAGCTTCCTCCCTCCAAGGGCATTTAGTTTGTGAATTTGCCTCCAGAAAGATTGATGTCCAAAAGATGCACTTTTTTGTGTAAAAAAAAAATACACAAACAAATCCTGGCAATATGTGGTCCGCCCAGACCAAGAATATGGATGAAATCTGTTAGGATTTTATGAAAATGTGTGAGATTACTAATTAGAAATAAATTAGAAACGATGTACAGGGAATATTCGATACACATTAGGAGCTAGTGTTATACTTAGTTCTTGTAAAAAGAATAGATTTGACTGTCTATGAAATCTTTAAGTGTTTCTTATACTTATGGTTGGACTGATGCTTTGCACATGAAGATGAGCTAGGAAAAAGTCTCTCATTATCTGTCAACTCATCTATGAACAAATGGGAGCAGGTCAAGGAGTTTTAAACAGAATCTCATGAACATATTTTCCCTAATAGTTAGAAACGCTTCTTAAAAATAATATATGTTAGTGTATAATACTTTATCTTGTGGACATAATAATTTTGGGCCAGTTTTCAACAAAAGATAAGTCTGTTGTGTAATTACTAGCATATTTGCTACTAACAATTAGCTCGTGAAATCTTTAACAGCAATTCTATAGAGAAGATTAAACAAGCCTTTGGATATCTTTTTAACAGTACTAAATTTCTTCATAGATTAGATCAAGTTAAACTTCAGTTCAGTGTAAATTAAATTATCCCCTCATTTCTAATTGGCTAATCTACATTCAAGAGGACGTATGCTGGTATCATAATTATTTTTTCTCCATAGTTTGATCCAACTGAATTCTGTTTCAATACAATAGTTTGAAGTTCTCTCTTCCCTCCAGGAAATTCCTAGTCACAGTTCCAACAAAAGTCCACCCATTTCTTTTTATTTTTCCACATCCTCCTGGGTGCTCAGCCCTAAGCAAAGGCCTCCAAGCTAGAAGAAGGGATGAGAGAATAGAGAAGGATATGCTCTCTTGGTCTCTTACCCAGGCAGATGCACCTTTCTCACTCACTCCATCAAAGATTTTCGGGAAACTGGGATAGGAAGATTGGCATTAACAAAACCAGAAAACCTAGAATCATTTTAGAAATTAAAACAGTAACAAAGAATTTTTTTTAAACCCAAGGATTATTTTTATTTTAAAAAATATATACTCTTTATAAAATAAAAAACTCAAACAATGCAGAAGATTATGATTCAAAATCTAAAAGCCTCCTCTGTTTCCCCACTACCAAAAGCTGTCCATTCCTAATTTCGCTATTTTGTCAGAATATACCAAGAATATATGATCATATATATACGAACATAGTTTTCATAATACAAAAGGGAATATATTCTCCATATTCTTCTGAAACACTCTTTGAAAATCTATTTTTGCTTCAAGACAAATGATAGATGATAGAGAGATCAGTTTCACATTTTTTAAAGAAGTTAACCAGTATTCGCTATATCATAATTTATTTAGCATTCCTCTTTCGATAAACATTTAGTTTCTTTCCATTTCTATTACAGACAACTTTAATAAACACTCTTGCACACCTTCCCTTGTGTACAAGTTCAAGTGTGTCTATACAATAGATTTTTGGAAGGAGATGTGCTAAATAAAAATTTTGCTTATGTTTAATTATTACAGTAAATGTCAAATTGCTTTTCTGAAAGACTATACCAGTTTACACTTATGGTAGTGCTGTGCAAGAGTGCATACTCTCCCATGTCTTTGACAACACTGGGTACCATCAAACATCTTCATATGTTTCAATGTGAGTAGGAAAAGGAAAATTTTGGTATTAAAAATGTCAAATTGACCCAATAATAGTGCTCATTTATAGAGTTGCTATCTATAGGCAGACTCTGTGCCTATAGAGATTTATATCACTAGAATTATTGTGTATAAGCAATTTTATATTTCCCCTTATTGCTTAATCTGTGGATAATATTTTTGACACTACCATATGGTGTTCATTATTTTAAATACTATAATAATTATTATAATGTTGCATCATAGAAATACTGAACCACAGAGTTTGAAGAGTCTTAGGAGACAAGTTCTTAGACTTAGCCCAGGAGCTGCAGGAAGATTTCATGTCTCTCAAATACCTACTGCTCTAAAGCAGACCTCTCAGCTCTGCCTTTCAGACACCCACGTCTACCATAACCCAGAAGCCACTATGCTTTTTTACCTGCAAATGAGTCGAATTAGCTACTCACTAGCTTTGTGACACTGAACAAGTTATCCAGTAACTCTTTTTCTGAGCCTGCATGGCCAAGACAGTCCTAAGGAAAAAAAAAAAAAGCTGGAAGCATCATGCTACCTGACTTCAAACTAACTACAAGGCTACAGTAATCTAAACAGCATTATACTGGTACCAAAACAAAAATATAGACCAATGGAACAGAACAGAGTCCTCAGAAATAACACCACACATCTACAACCATCTGATCTTTGACAAATATGACAAAAACAAGCAATGGAGAAATGATTCCCTATTTAATAAATGGCAACGGGAAAACTGGCTAGCCATATGCGGAAAGCTGAAATTGGATGCCTTCCTTACACTTGATATAGAAATTAACCCAGATGAATTAAAGATTTAAACATAAGGCCTAGCATCATAAAAACCCAGAAGAAAACCTGGGAAATACAATTCAGGACATGAGCACGGGCAAGGACTTCATGACTAAAACACCAAACACAATGCCAACAAAAGCCAAAATAGACAAATGGGATCTAATTAAACTAAAGAGCTTCTGTGCAACAAAAGAAACTATCATTACAGTGAACTGGCAACCAACAGAATGGGAAAATATTTTTGCAACCTACCCATCTGACAAAGGGCTAATAATCAGGATCTACAAAGAACTCAAACAAATTTACAAGAAAAAAACAACCCCATCAAAAAGTGGGTGAAGGATATGAACAGACACTTTTCAAAAGAAGACATTTATACAGCCAACAAACATACGAAAAAAAAGCTCATCATCACTTGTCATTAGAGAAATGCAAATCAATACCACATTGAGATACCATCTCATGCCAGTTAGAATGGCAATCCTTAAAAAATCAGGAGACAACAGATGCTGTAGAGGATGTGGAGAAATAGGAACGCTTTTACACGGTTGGTGGGAGTGTAAATTAGTTCAACCATTGTAGAAGACAGTGTGGCAATTCCTCAAGGATCTAGAAATAGAAATACCATTTGACCCAGCAATTCCATTACTGGATATATACCCAAAGGACTGTAAATCATTCTATTATAAAGACACATGCACATGTGTTTGTTGTGGCACTGTTCACAATATCAAAAACTTAGAAGCAACCAAAATGTCCATTACTGATAGCCTGGATAAAGAAAATGTGGCACATATACACCACGGAATACCATAAAAAGGATGAGTTCATGTCCTTTGCAGGGACATGAATGAAGCTGGAAACCATCATTCTCAGCAAACTGACACAAGAATAGAAAACCAAACACCCCATGTTCTCACTCCTAAGTGGGTGTCCAGCAATGAGAACACATGGACACAGGGAAGGGAACATGACACACTGTGGCATGTCAGGGGGTGGGGGACTAGGGGAGGGATAAAAGAGGTGGGGCGATTGGGGAGGGATAGCATTAGGAGAAATACCTAATGTAGATGATGGGGTGATGGATGCAGCAAACCACCATGGCATGTGTATACTTATATAACAAACCTGCACATTCTGCACATGTACCCCAGAATTTCAAGTATAATAATAAAATGTCTTTTTCCTTTTTTATCCTGTAAAAAGAAGAAATAATATCTATCTCTTAAAATTGAAGTAAGGATTAAATACGAGGCTGTATATAAAGTAATAAGCACAGTAGCATATATAGTACATGTGTAAAATTCCTATTGTGATATTTTGTGTACATGTCCATTGGGGGAAAAAAAGGTCTATTTTACAAATTCAAGAAAGACAGACACTGATTGTTCTCATTCCCAAGACTTGAACATGTAATTTTGAGACTGATCATTAATATGTGCCAATACCACTTCAATAAGGATTCTTCTGAACATCAGTCCGTGAGGAATTGTCTCTCTCTGATGTTGAGAATTTCTGGAATAAAGATCAGCCAATCCCTAAACACTCATACTTCTAAAAGTCCTTTAAACTCAAACTCCCAAAAAGAAGAAGACTTCCCCAAATTCTGCACAGGATCATCCACTTACTTTGTACACTGTGCTTTAGAAGTAGAGCTTTCCCTTGCTTAATGAACAATATATTCAGCTTTTTGTTTCAAACACTGAGTGGTGGGCTTGCCCTTGAAAGGCATATATGGTACATTTCTATATGTATATTGTTTTAAACAAAATTATCTATAAGTTGAAATACTGGGTACTAACACATGTGCATATACACCCATCCTCAAGAAGCTGTCTGTGTTGTTCATTTATTGGATGTACAAATTCTTTTGCCCAAAAGATAAGATTTGCATGCTGAAACTGTCTCAGCTTTCGTGTTTTAATCCCATCACGTCCACTCCCAAGCTCCATTCTACCTGGCCCTTCAAGGCTTCCTGACAGATATCACTTTTTCATGTCTTTGTACTTGTGACTAAGCTACCCTTTCTGTCTAGAACTACTTCATCCCCCCACCCCCCACCCCCCACACACATGCATGCACAATCACTCATTTATCAAATACCTGTTCATCCCTCAAGGCTCAACTCAAACATCTCTTCTATCCCTTAACCCTTATTCCTCCTTTTTCATTCCCATAACAATCTCTGTATGTCTCAAGTCAGCTCTTGCTACATATATCTTATTTGTATATCTGTCCCCATCCATTGAGATTATATATTTCTTGAGAACGTATACCTCTAATGCAGTTTTCCAATCTAAGACTTTACATATCAACAGTCATATATAGTGTTTCCACTCACATGTGATATTTATATAAAAATTTATCTGCAGCCTACAACATATAGAGAAAATTTTGCAACATCGAGAGCATTTTTAAAATATTGATTGATTTTTATGTCACTTTTATATATTTCAGGTTACAAATTGATTTCCCCAATGGCAGAGATATGGAGATTTGAAAGAGCAAAGCAAATACCTTTTGTCTAAAAGTATTTTGGCTCAGTGGTGTTGACAGTTTAATATACAAGGCAGAGCACATCCATGTCATTTCACACAGTTGCGCAATGTAGACAAGGCAACAACGATACTGGAATCCCCATTTGAGTTGAGAGCCACAAGTATCTAACACACTGAAGAAAGCAGGTCAGTCCATCTGTTTTTAAAGAACTTGTACAAATACCTAAGCAGATAATAAGCATCAAATTGATATTTACTGAGTGAATACTAGCCCTTTTATATCATCAATTAAAGAACTCTCATTAATATCCAAATATCATACTGAAACTTTCGCTAGAGACTTAGTGCCATTAGTTCAATGACAGGAATCTTTCTCCACATCCAATAATTTTATTTATAAAATATTTGAAAACATAGAAGTATTCCAGGTATCTGGGGCTTCTGCATAATGAGGAATGGGCAGGATGATCAAGGAGAACTACAAACCACTGCTCAACAAAATAAGAGAGGACACAAATAGATGGAGAAACACTCCATGCTCATGGTTAGGA
The DNA here is from genome assembly GCA_963573385.1 of Cacajao melanocephalus. NCBI lineage: Eukaryota > Metazoa > Chordata > Mammalia > Primates > Pitheciidae > Cacajao > Cacajao melanocephalus. The sequence continues at coordinate 98,634 of CAUYLG010024350.1, forward strand.
AGAATCAGTATCATGAAATTGGCCATACTGCCCAAAGTAATTTACAGATTCAATGCTATCCCCATCAAGCTACCAATGACCTTCTTCAGAGAACTGGAAAAAAACCACCTTAAACTTCATATGGAACCAAAAGAGAGCCTGCATAACCAAGTCAATTCTAAGCAGAAAGAACAAAGCAGGAGGCATCACACTACTGGACTTCAAACTATACTGCAAGGCTACAGTCATCAGAACAGCATGGTACTGTACCAAAACAGAGATATAGACCAATGGAACAGACAGGCCTCAGAGGCAACACCACACATCTACAACCATCTGATCTTTGACAAACCTGGCAAAAACAAGCAATGGGGAAAGGATTCCCTGTTTAATAAATGGTGTTGGAAAAACTGGCTAGCCATGTGCAGAAAGCAGAAACTGCACCCCTTCCTGACGCCTTACACTAAAATTAACTCCAGATGGATTAAAGACCTAAACATAAGACCCAACACCATAAAAACCCTAGAAGAAAATCTAGGCAAAACCATTCAGGACATAGGCATAGGCATGGACTTCTTGACTAAAACACCAAAAGCATTGGCAACAAAAGCCAAAATAGACAAGTGGGATCTAATTAAACTCCAAAGCTTCTGCATAGTAAAAGAAACAATCATTAGAGTGAACCAGCAACCAATAGAATGGGAAAAAATTTTCACAATCTACCCATCTGACAAAGGACTTATATCCAGAATCTACAAAGAACTAAAACTACAAAGAACTAGAACTTTTTACAAGAAAAAAAAAAAAACAAACAAACCCATTCAAAAGTGGGCAAAGGATATGAACAGACACTTTTCAAAAGAAGACATTTATGCAGCCAACAAACACAAGAAAAAATGCTCATCACCACTGGTCATTAGAGAAACGCAAATCAAAACTACATTGAGATACCATCTCATGACAGTTAGAATGGTGATCATTAAAAAATCTGGAGAGAGGAAGATCCAAGATGGCCGATTAGGAGCAGCTCAGGATTGCAGCTCCCAGTGAAAGCACCCAGAAGGTGAGTGGACGCTGCATTTCCAGACAGATTTTTATTGCCCACAGACCAGGAGATTCACAGGCGGAGGAGCCCCACGGGTCGCCAGCATGGTTCTTTTGGTCGGTGCAGCTGTTTTGCCGACACCCCGGCACAGCGGTTCTCCGTACAAAATACACTGGTCTGGATGCTCTTTTACCTGGTGAGTGGAGCTTCGGGAAGGCTGAGTCGCCTATTCATTTGATTAAAAAGGGAGCTGAAACAGGGAGCCAGGCCAGGAGATTCCCGGGCAAAAAAGCACCATGAATATCAGCGCTGCTGTTTCAGCCAGCGCAGTGGGTCGCTGCACAGGAAATCACACAGATCCCAGCGCCTTTTCATCAGACGACTGGAACACCTGGGAGAGAGTCGACCGTTCCACTAAACAAAAAAAGACTCTGAGGCAGGGAGCCAGGTGATCAGGCTCGGCTGGTCCCACCCCCACAAAAAAAACAGGAATTGGAAATGCTCTGGGTTGAGAGCTTCACAGCAAGCACAGTTGAACCCAGGACGGTCCAGCTTTGTAGGGGAGGGGCGTCCGCCATTACCAAGGTTCTCCACCACTGCAGAGGTAGTCCTTCATTGCTGAGGCAGCTTGCCATTGCCGAGGCAACCCGCCATTACAGAAAGAGTCCGCCATTACAGAGGTGGGCCACCATTGCCGAGGCAGTTCTAACTACACTCATATAAACAGGACTGCAGGGAAGTTCACACGGCAGCTGGGCGGAGCCCACAGCAGCTCAGCAAACCCTTGGCAGGCAGACAGTGACTAGGCTGCCTCCTTGCTGGGCAGGGCAGCCCTGAAAAAAAAGACAGCAGCACAGTGGAAACTCATAAAGCCCTAACTGCCTGAGACAGAACACCTGGGGGAAAAAAATGGGGGTTTATGAGTTCTGCTGCAGCAGACTTAAACGTACCTGCCCAGCAGCTCTACATGAACAACGGAGCTCACAGTTCAGAACTTGAGCTCCTATAAAGGAAAGACTGTCTCCTCAAGCAGCTCCCTGACCCCCGTATATCAAAAGAGTCACCTCATAAAGGAGAGATCAGACTGACATTTGGTGGGTATCCTTCTGGGACAAAGATAGCAGAAGAAGAAACTGGTAGCAACCCTTACTGTTCTGCAGCTCCTGCAGGTGATCCCAGGTAAGCAGGGCCTGGA
>CAUYLG010024352.1:0-19701 GCA_963573385.1 Cacajao melanocephalus
TATGTTATATATAGTTTTATATATATAATATATATGTTATATATAGTTTTATATATATAATATATATGTTATATATGTTTTATATATATAATATATATGTTATATATATGTTTTATATATATAATATATATGTTATATATATGTTTTATATATCTATAATATATGATATATATATATATATATATATATATATATTTTGCTCTTCAAGCTCCTTCTTCAGCTTCTCAGTCACTGTTGGCTTCCTTGTTACCTGTTCTGACAAATGTCAGAACAAATGTTTATAATATATGTATGTATATATATGTATATATATTTATATATAAATTATATATATTATAATTATATATATATACATATATATATAAACATATATATATATACATATATATATAAACATATATATATAAACATATATATATAAACCTATATATATATATATATATATATATATATATATAAAAACCTTCAGGCTATGTGTATAAGTTGTATATAAAACATAACTGAATTTTGTGTTTAGACGTAAATCCTACACTCATGATGTCTCATTGCCAATATGTAAATATTTCAATATCCCGAGAAGTTTAAAATCTGAGATATTTCTGGTCCCAAGCATTTCAGATAAGAAATACTCAACTAGTATTGCTTTCTAACTGAACTCATTGAGAGTCCTGTGTTTTAGAAAGCTCTGTTTTAGAAAGGGCTTTTGATTGCAATGTTAGAGCTTTCTATTCTGAAGATAGATAATCTTATAATCTTCTGAATAAGAATAAGTTACCTTTCATCCATGTACTTTATTTTTTATTTATTTATGTTTTTATGCCATCTGCAAATATTTTCTCTGCCAGGAGAAATAAATAGAAATATTCGAGAGAAAGCTGCTCCTTTGTTTGAAAAACACATTTGTCAGCATTTTGGTTATTATGCAAGGGTTGGGTCCAGGATCATTCTGAAAGGGCGAGCTAAATCAATGAAGACATACATTACTTTGCATAATAACACAGTGCTCTCTTCCTTAAGCAGAGATTTCTAGAACATATGCATATGAAGAGACTCCAACTTTCTCTTGAAGGTTGAATGGATAAGGGCTTTGGTGATAAGATTAGAGAAGGAACTCTGTTTAGAAAGCGCAGACTGAGAAAGAGGCCACAGGCAGGGGAATCTCTTGAATCACTGATGTCTGATTTGCAGTTTTAAGGTGTTTCCTATTCTGTGTCCCTTCCATCAAGCAATTCTTAAATAAAAACTGTTACACAACCGCTTTGTGTCACTGAAGCAAGAGAGAGTGAACAGGTCAGAAGTGGAGTTCTGATTCCATGATCCTAATAAAGAGGTGTGGAAAGATGACATTTGTCAGAACAGGTGTCAAGGAAGCCAACGGTGACTGGTGAGAAGGTGAAGAAGGAGCTTGGAGAGTGAAATGTAAAAATTGGCAAGAAGAAGAGGTAATCTTTCCCTAAAATCCTCCAAAGTACTGGGTTTCTTGCAGTATGAAGGAATAGAGACTTGATATTTAGTTTGTATGTAAAGGTGAAAGTGGCAATTTAGAAGACTGAGGACACAGGGCCAGGTGGCCAAGTAAAAATCATCTGGCTCAGTTTCAATACTGGTTAAAGTTCACAGAACCTGAAAGGTAATAACTACACAGGGCTTTCCAGGCTTCTTTGTTCTGGGAAGCAGCAGAAAATGATGGAAGATGCCTGGGCTTTCCAGGGCTGGTCCTGAATTCCTGACCTGTCACCTCTAAGCTGGGTGGCTTTGCAGAATTCCACCTTTCTGAGCCTTCGTTCGCTAATGAACATTGAGGAATTCCAACCCCATAGGATAATAATAGGATGATGGGAGGTAATGGTTTAAACTGTCTAGCATACGAGGGAGTAGGGAGTAAATGAAAGATTCAGTTTCTTCTCTAAGAGGAAATGTTCATGTTCAAATCAAAGAAGAGTTGTCACGGGGGAAGTGGGCAGATTTGTTGAGCTGACTTCTGTGTGGTGTCAGAGGATGTAACTAGAATCAGTGGGTGGAAATCACAAGTCAATTATAGCTCGGCCAAAAAAAAAAAAAAATACAGAGCTGTTCAATTGTAGAGCTCAACAGGATGTAAGTATCCTGTCACTGGAGATAATCAAGCAATGCCTCAGCACCTATTTGGAGGAGACGCTTTAGAGGGAATTTCAACTATCAGTAAAAGTTGAACAGTTTCAACTCTTAGGTCATTTCCAAAGCTAAAATTCCACAGTTCTGAGTGTGGTTACTTCCCTTTTGTAGAATGAGTAAAAGACCAAGTTACTAGTCCCTTTGCGAAGGCTTGTCTTTGCCTAGTGAGAGTGAGCCCAGATGTACTAACTTTTAAGATCCTGACCTGCCTCCTTCAGCATTACTGCTATATATTGCATTAACAGAAATAGCATTGCGATCTCTCCCTAGGCCATGCGTTCTAGGAGATTGTTAGAAAGATTTCTGGTAAAGTTTAGATTGAAGGCAAAGATTGGGCCTCATGGCCCCTGCATCTTTTCATGCAAAATAAAATCTGAAAGGTCCCTGTGACTATTTACAACGGGGTACTGGCTTTGCCAATGTTGTCTGTTCGTTTTTGTTTTGTTTTGAGACAAGGTCTTGCTCTGTTGCCCAGGCTGGAGTGCAGAGGTAAGATCACAGCTCACTGCACCCTTGATCTCCCCACTGCCTGCTCCCCAGGCTCAAGTGATCTTCCTGCCTTAGCTTCCCTAGTAGCTGGGACTATAGGTGTGCACCACTACATCTGGCTAATTTTTAAAAAATTGTTTTGTAGAGATGAGGTCTCACTATGTTGACCAGGCTGGTCTCAAACTTCTGGGCTCAAGTCATCCTTCCATCTCAGCCTTTCAAAATGTTAAGATTAAACAAATGCATAAGAAAGTGGGCAAAGTACACAGACAGACACTTTTCAAAAGAAGACATATATGTGGCCAACAGTCATATAAAGAAAAGCTCAATATCACTGATCATCAGAGAAATGCAAATGAAAACCACAATGAGATACCATCTCACACCAGTTAGGATGGCTATTACTAAAAAGTCAGAAAACAGATGGAGGCAAGGTTATGGAGGAAAAGGAACACTTAGACACTGTTGGTGGGAGAGCAAATTAGTTCAGCCATTGTGGAAGATAGTGTGGTGATTCTTTGAAGACCTAAAGACAGAAATACCATCTGACCCAGCAATTCCTTTACTGGGTATACACCAAAGGAATGTAAATTATTCTATTATAAATACACATGCACACGTATGTTCATTGCAGCACTGTTCACAAAAGCAAGGACATGGAATCAACCTAAAAGCCCATCAGTGATAGACTGGATAAAGATAATGTGGTACATATACACCATGGAATATTATGCAGCCATAAAAAGAACAAAATTATGTCATTTGCAGGGACACGGAAGGAGCTGGAGGCCATATCTTTAGCCAACTAACACAGGAACAGATAACCAAATACCACACGTTCTCACTTATAAGTGGGAGCTAAATTATGAGACCACATAGATACATAGAGAGAAACAACAACACACACTGGGGGCCTTTTGGAGGGTGGAGGTTGGGAGGAGGGAGAGGACCAGAAAAAATAACAAATGGGTACTAGGCTTAATACCTGGTTAATGAAATAATCTAAACAACAAACCTCCGTGACACAAGTTTACCTATATAACAAACCTGTACTTGTACCACTGAACTTAAAAGTTAAAAAAGAAAAACAAAAAACAACAAAGTGTCAGAATTTCAAGTGTGAGCCACTGTGCCTGGCCACCAATGTTTTAATTTTGATTTTTCCCTGGAAGATAAGACATTTCTGGGGATGTGAGCACCAATAAGGAGTCCACTACTCATTATTCCAAATTCTGCATGCTCTGAACTGGACTATGGCTTTGTCACATGCCTAGTAAAATCTGCCAAATGTCTTTACTGGGTAAGCACCACAAAGCTAAATGATTTTGATGCCAGACTTATATTAGTGAAATAGAAAGTTTAACCAACCCTTTGAGGTTGACACATCTTAATATTTGCAGGGAAAGAAGAGCTACAAGTTTCTTGGCAAGATTCAGTCAGATTGAAATCATTCTGAGCACATGACATGAGAAATATTGACAAGAATTCACGTGGATATTTACACAGTCGTTATTTCATAATTCTGTCACCTAAAAATGCTTAATGCTCCTATGGTATAGTTGGTTACATGACTCTCCCAGGAAGGGATCATAGAATTCACATGTAAAAATGAAGAGTATCAGAGATCATCTAGGGTTTACATGAAAGGATCTAGTCGCACTGGTTTAGAGAAATTAACAATGGAACTTATTTTATAAAGTCTTATGTGAAGCAACCCTCTGTGTCACAGAAGTAAATGTGGAGCTGCTTTGCTGCATGTGAGTGGAAGGCTAGACATTTGCCGTTGAGGAACCTGAGACAACCCAATATAGAAGTGACTCATTTAGGGTCATACAATGACAGGCTGAAACCGAGGGCTTTTCTTACTTAGCCAGGAAAACATGAAGAAGCTGACAAAAATGAAAAATAAGAGGAAATGCCTAATCCTCAGACTCTCTGGAAACACTGTGCTCTCCAACTCTGAGAATGAATGCATCACACAGCTCACAATTATGGGCCCCAGTTCTAAGACATCTGCCTTAGGACAAAGGGCAAGGAGATGGAGCTTCAGTTGTCAGCTTTGAAATGTTGACCTACTCAGACTGATAAAAACAGGAAAAGGGAAGAACACTTCCTACAGGAAAGAAAGCAGCAAATTTCCATACAACAAATGACGATCAGCAAATATCCTAGCACCTTCACTAACACAACGATGCTTTGCATTTGCATTGGTCTATAGTTTTCAAAGAACTTCTACATATACTGTTTAGCTTAATCTTTACAACTAGCCTCATTTTGCAGAAGAAACTGAGGCTTGGAGAAGCTAGGTAATGTGGCCGTGCCCAGTTAGTTCTTGTTTGATAATTGTTCTGAGTGATATGTAGTAAACAGAAAGAAAGATGTTATAAATCTTTGTTTGTTTGTTTTGAGAAAGGGTCTCACTCTGTCACCCAGGCTATGGTGCAGTGGAGGGACCATGGCTTACTGCTGCCTCAAACTCCTAAGCTCAAGCAATCTTCCCACCTCAGCTTCCCAAGTAGCTGGGACTGCAGGTACATGCCATCCTACCCAGCTAATTTTCTTATTTTTTATAGAGATGGGGTCATGCTGTGTTGCCCAGGCTAGTCTTGAACTCTTGACCTCAAGTGACCCTCCTGCCTTAGCCTCCCAAAATGCTAGGATCATAAGCATGAGCCACCATGTCTAACCTAGAAATCTTTCTACTTATATCTAAGGATAACTCTGGACACATTGAAGGAATAAACTTGAGTATAAACCATCCTAGTATATGAGAAATAATACCTTGACATGTTTGTAAGATTTCTATCTTCCCTTCCACTTTTCACATATTACTCAAAACGGTTATCATGCCAAAACCACCACAAAAATGTATATTATATATAATAATGATATTCTATATGGAGATGTATATAAATATAAATTATATATATATATATAATATAAATTATATATAATTTATATATAAGGTGACTTATGTGTGCATCATTTGGGCTATTTCATTTTGCTCTTACAACTTCCTTCTGTTGACTCTGGCAGTGGACTAAGGCAAAAATGTATATAAATATAAATTAATGTGAAAATATATATGTAATAAAGTATGAAAATTTTACAGTTCAGATAAGGTAAAAAGTTCTTTTTGTTCCAATTTTATTTTGGATTCAGAGAGTATATGTGCAGGTTTGTTACATGGATATATTTTGTGATGCTGGGGTTTGACTTACAGATGATTCCATCACCCAGGTCGTCAGCATAACGCCCAATAGGTAGCCCATGCCCCCTCTCTCCCTACCCCTTCAGTAGCCCACGGTGCCAATTGTTCTCATCTTTATGTCCATGTATACTCAATATTTAGCTCCTACTCATAAATGAGAACATGTGGTATTTGGTTTTCTCCTTGTGCATTAATTTGCCCAGATAATTGTTTCCAACTGCCTCCATATTGCTACTGAGAACGGGATTTCTTTCTTTTTTATGGCTGTATAGTATTCCATGGTATATAGGTGTCACATTTTCTTTATCCAATCTACTGTTGATGGGCACCTAATGCAAATCAAGACCACAATGAGATACCATCTCACACCAGTCAGGGTGATAAATAGTTCTTAAATGAAAATAATGTCTTACAGTTTCAGACAAAGTAATCAACATATTTATGTGTCAATATTAGAAATTTTTATAATATTCTATGACATTTGGTGACTATTCTAAGTACTATACTAAAGGTTTTGTGGGTATTAATAACAATTACAACAACAAATCCCATGTTTTTTATATACTAGTTGATGTGGTTTGGATCGGTGTCCCCACGCAAATCTCACGTTCAATTGTCATCCCCAGTTTTGGAGGTGGGGCCTGGTGGGAGGTGATTGGATTATATGGGTGAATTTTTCATGAATGGTTAGTATCATCCCTTTGGTGCTGTTCTAATGATAGAGTTCTCATGAGATCTGGTTGTTTAAAAGTGTATAGCACCTCCCTGCTCTTTCTCTTCCTCCTGTCCTGGCCATGTAAGACATACCTGCTTCCCCTTCACCTTCCTACCGTGATTGTAAGTTTCCTGAGGCTTCCTCAGAAGCAGAAGCCACTATGCTTCCTGCTTAGCATGCAGAAGTTTGAGCCACTTGAACCTCTTTTCTTTACAAATTACCCAGACTCAGGAATTTCTTTACAGCAGTGCAAGAACAGACCAATATACCAATTTAGCCTGGCAGTAAATGTAGGGCTATGATTTTAGTCCCTAAACAATCTAGTATGCCTACCATCCGCATATAGTCCTTTAAAACTAGTTTTGAGAAGCCTGAGGAGGTGACTTATGTGTGCATCATTTGGGATATTTCATTTTGCTCTTACCACTTCCTTCTGTTGACTCTGGCAGTGGACTAAGGCAAAGTCTTCCATGCTACCATCACAAATTCTGCTGCATACGAGCTGTTAATCAGGCAGACACCTCTCATAGTTGTACCCTTTAAACATCAGAGCTACTTTGTGCTGCCCTTCTCTTCATTTGGATAGTATGATATACTATGGATCCCACACTGGAGCTGCCTGGTACTCCTAAATCTTTAATGAAACCTTGGTTACAGACTTTTTATATACATCCATTTTCCTGAGCTTTGGCACGAGTTAAGGCAGCAGGCAGTTCAGAAGTCAATGAGTACAACACTCAGAATGAATGGACATGTTCTCTTTTCAACATGCCCCATTTTTGGTGGACCTTTATTTGAGGCCTTCATGCTTTCTTTTTCCTTATAAACCTTCCCTCCCTGCAGTTTCTTGGTCACCACTGCAATAATCACCTACTGACCTATCACCGTAGATCTTCCAGTCCTCTTCAGACAGATCCCCATCCTAGGATAAACTCAATCTAGCTTTGAATCAACACTCCCACATGATAGATATCCACTTCTCTCTTTGAGGTAGGGGGAGAGAGGCAGAGAGAGAGAGATTGAGAATTCACAGGTAATAAAATACTAAACTCTTCTATAAAGGCAAGTGAAGAATACAGCTGACTATGGGGCAAATGTTTAGGCTCTCAGGTCAAGGTTACTTTCTCTCTGATCTTGAAAAGTACAAGAAGTATGGGCTGCTCCACGTGCCTGGAACAGGTATCAGGCTGCACTTTATTCTTCTAAGTATGAATGCCACTGATGTAGAATCCATTTCCATAATTCAAATGCTCAGGCCAAAGTCTAACAAGGCAACCTTATTCCTCGCTGCCCTCAGATCTCTCAGAGGTGAGTCCTGAGGCTCCTCTTGCTTTCATTTGCAGAAGTACTCAGAGGTCCCTCACCAGACCTGCTGCCATCAGCCCAGAAGTGCCCGACAAATGTCTGCAGCATCCAGCTCAGAGATTTTGCTTTTAGAAAGTAATGCAGAAACTCCTTAAGTGAAGAGAGCCAAGGAACTATAGATCACTTTGTATGTCCGTTTCACAGAGGAAGACAATATTTCAAGGAAGCAGATGTTTCACGTCTATACGGTTCCCACTTAGCCTGTGACCTACTGCCGCTATGAATCTGGCTACTGCCCAGCTGTCAGCCTCCCAGACAGCGTTGCTCTCCAATGTCCCTTTAGAAAGAGAAAACGTACACCATAGGAGACAGAAGCTGTTTCAGGCAAGGTTTTTGCTCTTCTCTGTCTCTGTGAACAAGGCAGTGCTGATAATGTGAATATGTTGAAGAGGTACGAGAAAGGGCAGTATCTATGCATGCGCAGGTGTGATGTGCAGACCTCTTGAAGCACTGTCTTCCTAGTGATGCTTTCTTCTTGGCGCCTCTACAGGAGTAGAAATGGTTGCTTAGGAATTCGTTCCGTGGTTGCAGTAAGAAAAAATCACTTTGTTTTAATGTGTTGTATGATGTTAAAGTTGGATTTCAATCTTGTCTCTAGCCACCCACAGGCCAAATGACCTTGAACAATTCATTTAACCCCTCTAAGTTTCCTTTCTTTGTGTGTGGTGTACCAGTTTCTATTCTAGTTGCCTGGGGTACAGAAAAGGATAAATGAAGAAGATAAACAAAACACAGTCCTCTTCATCAGCTATTTACTGGACTACTTAATTCTTAAAATTCTCTTCTCTCTTGGCTTATGTGACACCATTTTTTTTTCTTTGTGATTAGACTCTGCCTTTCCCCTGCCCTAATTTTATCTTTCACTATACACAGAAGTACACGTTTATACTCATACACTCTCTTTCCCTTTCATGCCACTTTCTCTATTCTTGCTACACTGAACTATAAGAAATATATGTGTCCGGGCGCAGTGGCTCACATCTGTAATCTCAGCATTTTGGGAGGCCAAGGCGGGTGGATGACCTGAGGTTGGGAGTTTGAGACCAGCCTGACCAACATAGAGAGACCTCAACTCTACTAAAAATACAAAATTAGCCTGGCGTGGTGGCACATGCCTGTAACCCAGCTACTCGGGAAGCTGAGGCAGGAGAATAGCTTAAACCTTCAACTTTATATAGGTTGTTTAGGGTTCTCGAAATCTTTCTATTTATAATTACAAAAAAGCCATTTATTTCACCTTCATAGCATTATCACAATGATAATTCAACCTTTATTTTTATTCTTAATTAGTGGCTATCTCACCTGCTTGACTAAAAACTCCATATGTGCAAATTTCATGTCTGCTTTTTCTCATCATTCCATCTGCAGAGCCTAGCACACTGCCCGATGTGGAGCAGGCACTTAATAGTTGCTAAATAAGTATATTAATACAAATGTGGTTTCAAATCCCCTCTTCTCAAATGTATTTATCTTAGGGCTTACATAGTTCAATTGTCTCATTTTACAGATGGGAAAGCTGAGTTCTAAAGGGGAAAAAACATTCTCAAGTTCACACTATATATTAGATGCTGAGAAAGAAGGAAGCACCAGGTTTTCTGACTTCAGGGAAAGAACTTGGGGATCTTTCCATCGTGTTCTTTTTTTTCTGTTGAAAATGGGTAATAATTAAAATAAAACTAAAATACCGTAGGCATTACCAGTTTGTGGCTTAACATGAACAAATTTGAAGGCTTCTTTTTTATAAACTGAAATTTTGATAATGCAACCCCCCACGAGCTCAGTTTCCAGGAATTAGCTCCCGCAAAATGTCTCCCATCTATCGTTGGGAGATTCCCAAAAGGGGATTCACGTGGCTACCCAAAGGTAAATGTTAGCCAAAACCACAACTCATCTGCACTGTTCTTTTGCTGCTACCTCTACTCCTCTTGTTCATAGCTGATTTCTATAGACTCAATTGCAGAAATCTCACCGCCTCCACCCACCGTTGTGGAAATGCCAGTTTGGGGTCAAGGTATCCAATGTTTCCAGTCTGCAAGACACAAGACTATCACTGATTTCCTGAAGAAGAGAAACGTCTCCTTCCTCCCCCGTGCCTTGTGTCATCTGATTTTGTGCTCAGTCTCATAAAGTTTTGTACAATTCTGGCAGATTCTATCAGTCTCAAACCTTTCTCTCCTTAGGAGCCCCAAACAAGCAAGGACTATTCAGGGATAGCTGTTGCCATTGGTACTCTGAGTTATCTTCCCCAGCACAAGCCACCACCCAAAGTCCAGGAAGACACACTGATGGGGATGGTGCTAAGAGGATGAGAAGTTGTGCCTACATTATTTTAGTCTAAACTCAACCATCAGAACTGTTATTTTCATTAGTCACTGGGCTGAGGCAGCCCAGAAGCTCAGACAGCAAAGCTAATGACCGTGTTCTGCCTTACAACAAAGCCACTTTTACTGCACTCAAAGTATCCTAAGAAGAGGTACTTTTGTTACCCAGGGGACTCCTTTATATCATTTGGCATCTCTTATTGAATCTAGCCCTTTATGTTTCTTGTGGAAAGCCCCTGAAATACATGTTTAATATTTATAACACATCCTCCTATAGGCTAACTGAATTATTTTTATGCTGTGAACTTTATCAAAATAAACACGTGGTATAATGGTTAATTTTATAATATGTGCCAACTTGACTGAGCCAAGGATTACCCAGATAGCTGGTAAAACATTACTTCTGGGTGTGTCTGTAAGGGTGTGATGTGTTTTGAATGAGTTTCCTGAAAAATTCAGGTGTTGCCAATGTGATAATATTAAGAGGCATGGCCTCTAAGGAGGTGATTAGGTCATAAGGGTTCTATGGGTGCTCTTATGGGACTGGGTATGGGAATGGGACTGGGTGCTCTTATAAAATGGTTTGATGGAAGGAGTTCATCCCTTTTTTGCCTTCTGCTTTCTGCCTTGTGAGGGCACAACAGTCTCCCCTCCAGAGGATGCAGGGTTCAAGGAAACACCTTAGAAGCAGAGAGCAGCCCTCGACAGATTGCAGCACCTTGATCCTGAACTTCACAGGCTCAAGAAATGTGAGAAATAGGTTTATTTATAAATTGCCCCGTCTATGGCATTCTGCTGTAGCATCGCACAAGGGACTAAGACAGGGTGTTTCTGGAAGAGATTAGTATTTGAATTAGCACACTGAGTAAAGATCTGCCCTACCCACTATGGTTGGGTGTCATCCTTTCTGTTGAGGGTCTGAATAGGAAAATAAAACGGTGGCAGAAAGGAGTTCTCTCTCTCTTCTTGGACTGGGACATCTGTCTTCTTCTGTCCTTGGACATCAGAATTCCTGATTGTAGGGCCTTTGGACTCAGGCTGAGTTATGTTACAAGCTCTCCTGGTTCTCTAGCTTGCAGACAGCAGATGGTGGAACTTCTTAGCCTCCATAATCATATAAGCCAATTCCCATCATATTTATGTATTATGTACATAGAATACATAAATTGATTTATGTATTGGTTTTGTTTTTCTGGAGAAGCCTGTCTAATACACTTAGATAGAAATTGTATAACCAGTCTGAAGGATGGAAATGGAATGATACCCTACTCAGCTTCTTGTAGCAATATCTTGATGGGGAAATAGAGATTATCTTTTCTCTGTTTCTTCATTTCTTCATTCATTAGGGTTTGGGCTAGGATCTGGGGCTACCAACAAAGATAAGACCTGGCCTGGGCCTCAAGATGCACACACAGTTCAGCTGAGTTAGACACATGAAAACAGAAACAGTGTAGCATCTATTATGATTTGTGCTGTAAATATGCCAGCCATTAGGGTATGGAAGAGAGAGGTGGCTAGAATTCAGGTATCAGAAGAGCACCAAGTCCATTCCATAAAGATCCAAAATAAAGAGAGAAGTGCTGAAACAAGAAATTGGATAAAATATGAACAATAGGGGCCCAGTAACTGAGTGTAGAAACAGCTAAGCAGGATCAGACGTTAGGCAAGATAAACAAATGATGTGTATTTGGGTGGAAATAGAACTGATCTTGGAGAAAAGAAACAGGAGTATGCACAAGGGTCAGAGCATGTACAGCACAGGTGGGCTCCTGGGGAAAGTTGGATTGACACAGCCAGCAAACCAAGAGAGGTGGCTTGGACCCTCCATTTGAAGGCCCCTCCATTGACTAGGATTTGGTGTGATACTGAGGTCAGGAGTTCAAGAGCAGCCTGGCCAACATGGTGAAACCCCATGTCTACTAAAAATAAAAAAATAATTAGCCGGGTGTGATGGTGTGTGTGCCTGTAATCATAGCTACTTGGAAGGCTGAGGCAGGATAATTGCTTGAACCCAGGAGGCAGAGGTTCTAGTGAGCCAAGATGGTGCCATTACACTCCATCCTGGATGACAAGAGCAAGACTCTCAAGAAAAAAAAAAAAAAAGATGGATGGGGAGAGAGGGAAAAGCAAGGTAGAGAACCAGGAGAGACCGTAACATAACTAGGTCTGAGCCCAAAGGCCCTAGAATCAAGAATTCTGATGTCCAAGGACAGAAGAAGGCAGATGTCCCAGCCCAAGAAAAGAGAACTCACTTTTCTTCCACCTTTTCTTCCCTATTCAGGACCTCAACAGAACAGACGATACCCAACCATACTGGGGAGAGCAGATCTTTACTCAGTATGCTAATTCAAATACTAGTCTCTTACAGTTTTATAATGCCCTGATTATTATTCTTTTTGCACCTTGAAGTAACTTTTTGAAGGTCATATTGAAGCTACAAATAGGCTACAAATAGGTCCCCAAATCCACAGATTCTCTCTGTTGTCTGAGGACTCCCAACACTGCAGATCGAAAAGACAAGGCAAAGAGAGCTACAGTGAGAACTACGGATGTGGTGGGGAAGTGGAAACCAAGCCGACATTTGGTGTGTTGTAGCATTCCCAGCTCTGGTTTAACACAAGCGATGTGTTTTGCTCACAAACTGGCACTGAGAGCTCATTTACATTTAAATAAGAGGCTTGTTAATGCCAGCAGGAGGACGCTGTCAATGCCAAGCCTGGCTCAGGATTCCTGCCAAGGAGTTTCTAAGAGCATCGCTCTAGGAAACTCCCCCAGAAGAGAAGCAAGCATGCCTTCTCATTAAGACAACTCCACCACAGTGACATTTGCCTCAGAGCGGCAAGCCTTTGGCTGGGCTGAAAGCAAGTTGTTGAGTCTTGGAAAGTTGTATGTTGCCAAGACAGTCGTTTAGTTCAATTTGGCTCCACACACACTCAGAGACCACCTGGCACGTGTGAGATGCCCTGGTCGGGAGGATGGCTCATTCCTGCCGTCCGGCACCTCCCAGTCACATGGGGAGGACCGGGTGTTATGAAGGAGATCCTGCTGCAACATAAATAGAGGGTCTATTCCATGGTCAGACCATTCAATATTGGAAGATTCTTCCTAACATTAACGGGAAACGTGTTTGTCTACAGCAGATATCATGTACTCGGATGCCTGCAGATGCCAAGCGAGAAACATGGATGGGTGAAGTGGGCTGTTTATAAAAACCCTCAGAAGTGGCTGGGATTCTAGTAACCTGGAGTGAACCTCTCTAGTCTAAAGGGGCAAGCACTGCTCAGAAAGATCTGATCTTAGGTTTTATAAGCATGGGTCTTGTCCCACGTAGCTCAAAAATTAATGGGGAAGTCAGATCATTAGACATGAATTTCAACACAGTTTATAAGTTCTCTAACAAGGAAGTAAAAAGTGCTGTAGAAGCACTTGATAGTAGCACATAACCCAGAATTTAAGAGTCAGAAAGGAATTAAAATTTAAGTTCAACCTGAATGATAAGCAGAAGTTGCCTAAACAAAGATGGATGGGGTGGCCAGGCACAGTGGCTCATGCCTGTAATCCCAGCACTTGGGAGGCTGAGGAGAAAGTTTGAGGCCAGTCTGGCCAACATGGTGAAACCCCATCTCTACTAAAAGTACAAAACAATTAGCCAGGCTTGATGGTGTGTGCCTATAATCCCAGCTACTTGGGAGGCTGAGGCAGGATAATTACTTGAACACACGAGGTGGAGGTTTCAGTGAGCCAAGATTGTGCCATTGTACTCCAGCCTGGGTGACAAGAGCAAGACTCTTAAGAAAAGGAAAAGATGGGTGGGGAGAGAGAAAAAAGCAAGTGGAAAGTCCCTGAGGCCGGAGAGAGCAAAATATACTCAAGAATTTAGAGAAATCTGGATGTCAGGAGTTTTAAATGCAAGATACTTACCCTATCTTGCATTTAAAGGGTGGAAACAGAAGCAAGAACTAGATTGTGAAGCACTTTCCCAGCTACTGAAAGAGTTTGGACTTTAACCTAGCAGCGCTGAGATTAAGTAGAGGAGTGAAAAGATGAGGACTGGTGCTGGCTGAGTCTTCTAAAGGTTCATATCCCAGTTCTGATAAAGGAAGTACCAAGGTAGATAAAGAAGAGATCAGGACTTGGAGTCAGAAGCCCTTGGGCTCTGGTTCTGTCTATACCACTCTGTGATCATGGGTGAATCTCAGTCACCTCTCCTGTAAAAAGGGAAGAATATGACCGGGCACCGTGGCTCATCCCAGCACTTTGGGAGGCCAAGGTGGGTGAATCTCCTGAAGTCAGGAGGTCGAGACCAGCCTGACCATCATGGTGAAACCCCATCTCTACTAAAAACACAAAATTAGCCAGGCCTAGTGGTGCATGCCTGCAATCCCAGCTACTTGGGAGGCCGAAGCAGGATGATCGCTTGACTCTGGGAGGTGGAGGTTGTGGTGATCTGAGATTGTGCCATTGCACTCCGGCCTGGGCAACAAGAGCGAAACTCTATCTTAAAAAAAAGAAGAAGAAGAAGAATATATACAGATATACGAATGTGGGTGAAATAATGGGGAAAAGAGAACTGTCAACTGTCATACCATGTTGATTATATGGTAAAATAGTAAACGATTATTGGAACTTTCCTGTTAGTGTTTTCGACCATATGTATCCGAAGCCTTAAGAGCATGAATTTTCTTGTATCCAGCTATTCATTTCTAATCATTTAGCCTAAACGAAGTTAAGGATGTGTGCATATATTCAACTACAATGGTATTCAATGTAGTTTTGCTTATAAAAGCCCCCCAAAAGCATAATTTCAGCATTTGCTGACTAGGTATTTCTAAAGTCCTTTATTCTACTGAGGTCATTTTGGCCTTCAATATTTAAGCGAGTTTGGGTCAGCCAATTTTCTCATGCAGTGAAAACCTTCCGACCCAAGTGCCAATATCTCTAGCGGTTCTTGTTTTCCTGCTTGCCTCTGCCTCCAACTTTTGTTTAATTTTCTGTTTCTACTCCGTATTTCACAGCTGTCCATGATGTCCCTTTTCTACAATGCATCACCCTGCATCATACAACCCACCCCAAATATCCTCTGTTCTTCTAGGTACCCGGGCACAGCAAGGAGTATAATCCACTTTTTCTGAAGGTTTGTGCAACGGAAGGGTCAGCATCCCAGCAGACAACTACCTTGATCCTCTCCCCACTTCTAAGCCTCTTTCCAGCTCTTTCTTTTTTAAGGATTCCTTATTCTTGGCCTCTTCTTTGACTATGCATCTCTAAGCTATTTGTCTTACTTTGTATTTTTCAAATTCATCTGGTTCTCCTTTTTAATTCTACCCCAGCCTAACTGAGATTCATGACCAGGATCTACTCAGTCCCTTACCCATTAATAGCACAGAGGAGTCAACAGGTCTTAAGATTCTTCCCTCCCTTTCTTGCTACCGCAATGGTCTCTGTAAGTGGAAGGACATAGCGTAAGTATTTGTTTTCCTATTCATATGCAGTATGCTAACCTTCTCTCATTTTTGAAGGCAAAAGCGAGGCAATTTTTTTTTTAATGGATGAGAGGTTTATACATTGTCCACGCTGGCCTCGAACGCCTGACCTTGACTCCTCATGAGCCAGGACAACCGGCCTGAGCCACTGCAGCTCCCAACAATATTTTTTTTAATGCTCTCACTACTCTTGGAAATAATCTCAATATCCAAAAACTGAGAGTTAAAGAAACCATGATACAACCATGCTATGGAGCACAGCAGAGCCACTAAGATAATGTTATAGAACAGGTACCAACATATTCAGGATATGGTTAAGGGAAAATCTTCAGGATATACGGTTAAGTGAAAAATGAAAATATAAAACAATATATATACTATAACACCATTTTAAGATATATGTGTGTATACACATACATATATGCATATATATATGCAGGAAAAAAGGCCAGGAAAATGTTGTCACTGGTTGTCTCTAAAACAATGGTTTTCAGTGAGAGTGATTTTGCTCCTAGATGGCATTTGGCAATTTCTGTGACATTTTTGGTTGTTACAAATGTGAGGAGGGTGTGCTAATGGCACCTAGTGAGTAGGGGCCAGGGATACTGCTAAATGTCCTGCAATGCAAAGGATAGTCCTCACAGTGACGCATTATCTAGCCCAAAATGTCCATAGTGTCAAGTTTGAAAAACCCCACTTCAGACAATAGGTTTATGAAAGACTTTCTTTTTGTTTATATTTTCTATTTTTCTTCAATGAACATGTGGACCTTGTATAATTTTGTAATAATTTATTTTTAATTGACAAATAATAATTGTGTATATTTATGGAGTACAATGTGATGTTTTGGTCTATATATACAATGTAAAAAGAATCAATCAAGTAATTAAAGGCACATTAAGTGAGCACTTCTGAAAAAGTTCTGGAGCAAATGCCAGTGCTTTTCCTGTGAGATAACTCATGTAAAAAGTATTTCGCACAGTGCCTCAGGTTTCCTTGCCACTACAGCCGCTTTTTGTAAACCCACTCCCTTACATTGGGGCCAAGGGACAGGGGACCCTACACCCCAGAAGTAGCAGATGATTTTCTTGCTGGATGGCCCAAGTCTTCAGGCAGTGTTGTCCCATGGAATACCCAGTGAGTTTGCTTTGCCTAAAATTCACTTTGTCATATATATCGTCCTTGGAGGCATCTTGCCGGAACCAAAAAGGTAGAACCTTCTTCAAGTGCTAATTGAGACAGGGTGTCTGTGCACGTCCAGAGTTCCAGTCTACTGCTACTCCATTTATGGAGCCATGTCTTGGAAATTCTATTCATTGGCTCAAAAAAACCTGGGCAAGGGAATGTTTCCTGCGGTAATCAAAGTGTGTTTGCTTGGAAGTTTAATCATTTGAAGAAGTGGTTTATTGCTCGCACAGACTCCTCTGCTGTGAACATTAGACCTAATTAGTAGCTGAAATAGTGATGATTTAGCAAAGCTTCTGCATTTGATGACTGTGGTTTCTGGGCCACCAATTGCAGTCGAAAAGAAGGCAATCATCTCTGCCGTGGAATGAATCCTTTTTCTTAAAATTCCCAGGGAGCCGCAAGGCCCTGTGGGGGCTGGCTTTTTCTTTGACCCTAAAACTGGTGGAAACTCAGCATTACAGAAATGACTCACACTCTGGGAAACGTGAATCCCACAATTGAATGGAGCTTTAATTGGTTTTCAGAGGGGTACTGTGTCTCCTTGTAAATGTTCTAGCTTCTAACAATGATGGGAGCAAAATCTTTCTGAGAGAGATAGCAGGCTTTCTCTGAATGTGGCACGGGACAGTTCTGTGCTGCCACCAGACTGACTAGGAGAGAGGGGAAGCTGAGGGTGCTGACTGTTTAAAATAAAGCCTAATGTGGTAGCTCATAGAGACTGAAGCTGGGAGCTGGATGAGGCAGGGGTTGATAGGTTGTAGAAGGCCTGGAGAACATATTGGAACTCCATTCAGTCTGAAATGCTTGGATCAGACAATTTTGGTTCTCTATCATTTGCCAAAGACGTGAGAGAAGGGACTTATCTGATCTTCCAAAGGCACTTTTAAACAATATCCTTTGTTTCCACTCTCTGAAGACATTCTCAGAGCTTAGGCTCTGCACACTTCTCCATTTTCTCTCTGAGAAAAGTCACCAAAATCATGTCTCCAGTGATCTATTCCACATGGAACAAGGCTCTGAATCACTTTACTCTCTGCAAACACTGCTTGCTTCCCAAAGGCAGGGCTAAAAAGAAGAGTCTACAGGGAGAGAAGAAACTGCTAATAGTCCAAAGGTGTGAGAGCTTGTTTTTGAAGGAACAGAACTCCCAAAAAGAGAGAATTTACGACTCTGAAGCATTTGGCGGGGGATGTCGTGGAGACACTGCAGGTCTCAGGATGGCAAGGAAAATGTTGGCTCCTCAATGAGCAATCCATGCAAGGTCCCTTCCAGCTTGGATTTCAGTATCCTTTATTGCTTTTGTGAACAAAACATAACAACAAAAACAACACAAATCCAAAACCAAAACCATTGCTAAACTTAAGTGTACTCTTGGGAGTTTGGGGATTCTCACCCCTTCCATTTTTTTCCTCCATCGTAAGTGATTATGATGTGCAGGAAGTCATTCTGTCCAGACAGCAAAGTACAACAACAGCCTGGAACGTTTCCCTTGCACTGAGTCAAAGAAAAAAAAAAAAAAAAAAGGGCCAGAGGAAGTAATATTAGTCAGTATTTAGTCACATTTGAAAACAATGGGCTAGTTTAGGTTGGCTTGACATCACACATTTTCATCTGGTTATGGTCAAGATGAAGCCCTCTCAGTTGGCAAATTTTGTCTGGTGTTTGAAAAGATTTGAGTTCCCCTGACTCTTCCCTGCCGCATTACAATAAATAATAGAAAATAGTTCTTCGCAGCCCTGGAGGAAAAAGGTCTTGCGTACAAAGTAGCAAAGATTTGGGGAGGATAAAAATGGAGTGGAAAATACCTCAGAGGCAACAAAGAGTGAGTCTACACTGGTCTGCCTTCACCTCCTCCTGGAGAAGTATGATTGCCTTGCTCTTGCTCTGTGGCTACACCTCTCAGTCTCCGTTTTCTACAGGCACAGCTCTAGGAAGAGGGCTCTTAACCCTTACTGTCCCACCCAGAGGCACCCATTCCCTCATTCATTCAAGTCTCCACTTGATATGCCTTTTTATTCAAGGCCTGTTCTATACCTGGCACAATGCATACAGGAGTAAGTAAAACCCAATTTGCAGTTAGGACTTGTCTAGATGGAATTTTTACCAGAAGGAAAGTAAATTTTAGTTTCACGTAACTATCCTAGTATATGTGTGTTCCACATTGTGTAGGCACACATAGGAGAGTCAAACACCCTCCTGGAGGCCCAAGAAAGGAGATTTCATGGAGGGCGTAACACGAGGGCTGAGCGTTGTGAGCATTGTCAAAGAGATACAAAGGCAGATATATTAAAGTGGTGAGAACAGATCTTACTCAGTACGTGCTGACAGTAGGGAAAAAGCTCAGCTCTGTTCCCAATTGTGTGGAGGTAACTGGGTGTTTTAGAAGGAGATGGGATGCTCCCCTCCCTGTGTGCAGGTGTTCTCATTGTTCAACACCCACCTATGAGTGAGAACATGTGATGTTTGGTTTTCTGTTCTTGTGTCAGTTTGCTGAGAATGATGGTTTCCAGATTCATCCAAGTCCCTGCAATGGACACAAACTCATCATTTTTTATGGCTGCATAGTATTCCATGGTGTATATGTGCCACATTTTCCCTGTCCAGTCTATCATTGATGGGCATTTGGGTGGGTTCCAGGTCTTTGCTATTGTAAACAGTGCTGCGGTGAACATATGTCAGGGTCTGTTCAGGGGTGAGGGCCTAGGGGAGGGATAGCAGGGGGTGGAGAGGTTGGGGAGGGATAACATTGGGAGAAATGCCTGATGTAGGTGTTGG
>CAUYLG010024353.1:0-38579 GCA_963573385.1 Cacajao melanocephalus
TGTTAGGTCTTATGTTTAAATCTTTAATCCATCTGGAGTTAACTTTTGTATAAGGAGTAAGCAATGGGTCCAGTTTCAGCTTTCTGCACGTGGCTAGCCAGTTTTCCCAACACCATTTATTAAACAGGGAATCCTTTCCCCATTGCTTGCTTTTCTCAGGTTTGTCAAAGATCAGATGGCTGTAGGTGTGTGGCATTACTTCTAAGGCCCATGTTCTATTCCATTGGCCTATATCTCTGTTTTGGTACCAGTACCATGCTCTTTTGATTACTGTAGCCTTATAGCATAGTTTGAAGTCAGGTAGCGTGATGCCTCCAGCTTTGTTCTTTTTGCTTAGGACTGTCTTGGCTATGGGGGCTCTGTTTTGGTTCCATATGAAGTTTAAGGTGGTTTTTTCCAGTTCTGTGAAGAAGGTCCATGGTAGCTTGATGGGGATAGCACTGAATCTATAAATTACTTTGGACAGTCTGGCCATTTTCATGATATTGATTCTTCCTAACCATGAGCATGGCAAACAATACAAAAACAGGGAATACTCCCTAAATCATTTTGTGAGACCAACATCATCCTGATACCAAACCCTGGCAGAGACACAACTAAAAATGAAAATTTCAGGCCAATATCCATGATGAACATCGATGGCAAAATCTTCAGTAAAATACTGGCTAATTGAATGCAACAGCACATCAAAAAGCTTATCCATTACAATCAAGTAGGCTTCATCCCTGGGATGCAAGGGTGGTTCAACATACAGAAATCTATAAACGTAATCCATCACATAAACAGAACCAAAGACAAAAACCACATGATTATCTCAATAGATGCAGAGAAGGCCTTCAACAAAATTCAACAGCCCTTTATGCTAAAAACTCTCAATAAATAGGTATCGATGGAATGTATCTCAAAATTTTTATTTTATTTTTTGAGTCAAAGTCTTGCTCTGTTACCCACACTAAAGGCCAGTGGTGGGATCTTGGCTCACTGCAACCTTCTCCCCCAGGGTTCAAGCGAGTCTCCTACCTCAGCCTCCCAAGTAGCTGGGATTACAGGCACCCACCACCGCACTACGCTAATTTTTGTATTTTTAGTAGAGATGGGGTTTTAATATGTTGGCCAAGCTGGTCTCTAATTCCCGACCTCGTGATCCACCCACCTCGGCCTCCCAAATTGCTGGGATTACAGGCGTGAGCCACCACGCTCAGCCAACTTTAAGATATCTTAAGGAGAGTCATTTCTCCAATTTGTCACACAGAAGCTCTAGCTTTTAGTAAATGAATTTTTAAATAAGAGCATACCTCTTTTACTTTGTTCATAGTTTTAAAAAAAATTCTAAGAATTCCTTCTGAAGCCTAATATCTGGTTACTATACCCAACATGAAATTCTTAAAGTTATATTTTGGAATTCTTAACATAAATTTAGCCAAATACTGCAGTAAGTCAATGTTACATTTTTTTTAGTGCTAGTAATAATTTAAATAAGATTCCATTCAGATTCTAAATATACTGAACATATTTCCCACATTTTCTCGTAATTGTTAAAGAGTTGATTATAATGCTGGTACTGCAATACGTATTTCAACTTTCTTCCTGTATTATTAACTGCTCCAACTTGCTTACTATAAAAGAGTTACCAACGGGAATCCCCTTCAATAGACAATCAACTTCCCTCAATTACTCTAAGCACAAACATTCCCTTCTACCTGAACCCTCCCCACCCCCTTTTGTCAGATGAGCTCTTCATCAATCCCCATGCACTTCTCTTTGATGTTATCTCAGAAGCTGCAAGTCATTAAGACTGGCAGGAGAATGGAGGATAGCTGGGGAGATGGTTCAACAGTAGGGAGAGCTACTGGAATAATCCCATTCATTAACAAACTCCAGGCAGTGTTTCTGCTGCTGAGAATGCAGCACGGCTGATGTTCAGCATGCTTAACAGAATGTTGGGTGTCTGGTGATTTTTTTCACTCATGTTCATAATGCTCATGGGATATTGTTAGTGCTCCTGAAGAAAGTGTGAGGGGAAAGACAACAACTTTGCATTTGTTTATTTCAAAAACCAGCATCACTATCAAACTCCACAACCTTAAAGAAATAATGAGAAAGATCTAGTTAAAGAAAAAAACAGGGAAAAAATGAGTATCTTAGTTTATTTGGGCAACTGTAATAAAACACCACAAACTGGTAGCTTATAAACAACAGAAGTTTACTTCTCACATTTCTGGACCCTGGGAAGTCCAAGATCCATGCACAGGCAGATTCGGTGTCTGGTTAGCAACTGCTTGCTGGTTCACAGACAACACCTTCTCACTCTGTCCTGATGTGGTGAAAGTGGCAAGGGGTCTCTCTCAGGCTTCCATTCTCATGACCTAATCATCTCCTAAAGACCCCATTTCCAAATATCATCACCTTGGGAGTTAGGACTTCAATATAGGAGTTTTGGGGGGACACAAACATGCAGACCATAGCAGTAAGAAAACAATTTTTGAGTATTTGCTAGGTGCAAATATTCTGCTGGGCACTATAATTCTCATAACAACCTTGAGTGGTAGAATTACTACTAAAATAAAGATTGTAGACTCAAGGCAGTAATGAACAAGATAACTCAGCTAGTAACAGGCAGGTGAGATATCTGAATCCAAGTATGCTGTGATTTTAATGTGATTTTAAAGCTCATTTGTTTTTACTATGTCATCATGTCTTTTTCGGCTCTAACTTTCAAAGCCAGTCCAGCCCATTTATCTCATTGCTTGCCTTTTTTTTTTTCCCCGACTGTTCCCTTTTGTTCCCAATATTCAATCTTCAAGTTAAGCTTTTGCATGACCTTGCCTAAAGTTTATCCTAAATAATAAATACTTGCACAGTAAATGAATGAATGAATAAGTCAGTGAATTCCTATCTTCTTTGACCTCATCCATGCATCATAGAATGTCCCATTCTCTTTATTTACTATGTAATCCTGTCCCCATTCATTTGGCTGTTCTTTGTTGGTGACTGGATATGTGGTGGGTGCAGATAAGTCTGTGCGAAACACTTACTCATGTTTTCAAAACATGCCTATTGGGTTTTCCAGAAGTTCACAAAGAATGGTTAAAGCAAAATCAATAACTGGGCTATGAACAAGAAAACTGAGACGCAAAAATCATTTTTTTTTAAAAAAATTCAGTACCATAGGGCAAGAACAAATAAGACAATTTTGCTTCTCCCCACTCCCCGATCTTATCAAATATTAATGAAAAGTAGGTAGGCTCAGTATTCAGATGGTACAAATTCTAACACTCAGTTCAGATGCCACCTGATCCTTTTTCTCAGAATCCTTCATTGAACTTGTAACCGGGGCCACTTGCACACCTTCTGCCCTCCACATACATTGTTTAAAGTCTAATTCCCTTACCAGAAGATAAATGCCTCAAGGAAAGGAACAGATCTCATTGATTTTTTAAAAGTTTAATTTAATTTAATTTTATTATTTTTTGAGACAGCGTCTTGCTCTGTCACCCAGGCTGGAGTGCAGTGGCATGATCTCGGCTCACTGCAACCTCTGCCTCCTGGGTTCAAACAAGTCTCCTGCCTCAGGAGACTACAGGCACGCACAACCACACCCAGCTAATTTTTGTATTTTTAGTAGAAACGGGGTTTCACCATGTTGGCCAGCTTGCTCTTGAACTCCTGACCTCGTGATTAGCCGGCCTTGGCCTCCTAAAGTGCTGGGATTACAGGCATGAGCCACTGCGCCCGGCGTTTTTTTAAAAAAATTTTGAGATTTAAAATTTCTGGCTACATTGATCAGGCTGGCCTCAAACCCCTGGGCTCAAGTGATCCCCTTGCCTCAGCCTCCTGAGGAGCTGGGACTACTGGCATGTGCCACTGCACCCAGCTTCACTGACATACATATATCAGTATAGTATTAAGTACACACAGTAGGAGTACAATAAATATTTATGAAAAGGAAAGCACTAAGCTTAGTAGTTTCCACGTAATGACTCTTGACTTCCTTCATCTGCCATCTACCACCTCAATACCCCATTTATTGTTTCCCTTACATTAAGATTCCTAGAAAGGGCTGTCTAAATTCAGTGTCTCCAATTCTCCTCTATTCCATCTTTGATATAGTTTGCATATTTGCCCCTGCCCAAATCTCATGTTGAATTGTAATCCCCAGTGGTGGAGGTGAGTCCTGGTGGGAGGTGATTGGATCATGGGGGTGGATTTCTCATGAATGGTTTAGCACATCCCCTTGGTGCTATTCTTGTGAGAGTGAGTGAGTTCTCGTAAGGTCTAGTCATTTAAAAGTGTGTGACACCTCCCCGCCCCTTGCTTCTGCTTTTGCCATGCAATGCACCTGCTCTCTTTCACCTTCTGCCATGACTGGAAGCTTCCTGAGGCCTCCCGAGAAACAGATGCTGCTATGCTTCCTGTATAGCCTGCAGAACCCTAAGCCAATTAAACCTCTCCTTTTATAAATTACCCAGTCTCAGGGATTTCTTTATAGCAATGCAAGAATGACTTAATACTGTTTTAGATTCATACCAAATAAGCTTTTGCCCCCATCACTCTTCCATACTGGCTTTAATTGAGAAAACCGATGACCTCCAAGTTGCTAAATTCAATGGTCAATTATTAGTTTTCATTTGACTTGACATATCAGCAGAGTTTGCAATGGGTTGTCATTCTCTCTTTTTGATAGATTATCCTTACTTTGCTTTCACAAAACCACACTCTATTGTTTTTCCTCTTAACCCATATATCTTTCACTGGCTCCTTCCCTTCTTTTCAAACTCCCAATGATGGAAGGTCTCAGCCCCTTAGTCTCAGCAAGATCCTCCTCCCTCATCTGCCCATATTCACACTCTTTGTGATCTCAATCATCTAGATGTGGGGAATCCCCAATTTTATCTCTAGCCCAGACTTCTCTCCCAAACTGTTTTTCATGTCCAATTGCCTCTTTTACATATCTTGACCTTTATCTCAAACCCACCCCACTCACAGTTTTTGATCTCAGTTGAGAGCTACTTCATCTTTCCAACTGATTAAGCCAAAGGTTTTTCTTCTTTTCCCATACCCCACATCTAACCCATAAAGAAATATTACTGACTCTGTACTCTAAATAGTTGCAGAATTCCTATCACTTCCTATCACACCTGACAGTTTCATTCATTAACACCCTATGCACTTTGCCATAACAAGGTCTCCTCTTGCCTCACTAGAGTCTGTTCCCAAGCCAGCAGTGAAAATGATACTTTTAAAAAGTAAATCAGACCCACCTACCTCCAGGCTGATCCCTTTTCTCAAGAGAAACACTCCTGGGTTTCAGAAAGCCTCCCATTTTATTTTTCTAACTTTTGAGAAGTCTGGGATACTGTAGAGTCTGTCCATGGAGTCTGAGAAAATCACTGTCATTGTTAGGAATCTTCTTTTGAACTTGCCTGGGTGAATCTACCCTGAATCTAGTGTGACCATTAAGAGTATTGAAGGCCGGGCATGGTGGCTCACACCTGTAATCTCAGCACTTTGGGAGGCCAAGGTGTGTGGATCACCTGAGGTCAGGAGTTCAGGATCAGCCTGGCCAACATGGTAAAACCCCGTCTCTACTAAACACACAAAAATTAGCCAGGCATGGTGGCAAGCACTTGTAATCCCAGCTACTCAGGAGGCTGAGGCAAGAGTATCACTTGAACCCAGGAAATGGAGGTTGTAGTGAGTCAAGATCGTGCCACTGCACTCCAGCCTGGGCGACAGAGCAAGACTCTGTCATTCATTAATTCATTCATTCATTCATAAATAAATAAATAAATAAAGTATTGTACGTGCTACAGGAAGACTTCATGGACTTCAATCCATTTCTACCATGTCTGAGTTTCATTTTCTTTAACTACAAAACCAGAACAGAAACATTGTTGTGGGGATGTAATGTCTTGAAATGCAAAGCCCTTAGAATAGTACCTGCAAAAGAGTAAATGCTCAAAAAATATCTGCTATCATTATGTTTAGAAAACAAATGAATTAAAATACAGGTAATATAATTAACTACGTTTACTTTTAGAAAGTCCATGTACCTGCCTCTCATTTTAGGGGTCTAGAATGTCAGTATACAGTTGTCTTCTGAAAGCAACTTGGTAAGTGCTTACAATATACTGTACCTACAATCTACTGTGTTTGAGCAAAAATGTAAGACTAAACACTCCTTTCAAGTTACAGAGATTACAATCTTCATTGTTAGAGTGGTCTTATTTTAATACCTCTTCTATATCAGATAAGAGACTTTGACATTAGAAACGTAAAAGCACTGATACTGATGTGTATGTGTATATATGTGTGTTGGAGGGGAAATACATAGATTTTTATCCTTTAAGGTATAATTGTGGTAATATTTCTGAGAAAAATATGCCTTAATGCAACTAAGCTTTCCATTTCGGTGCTGGAAAAGATTACTGTAATGAGAGGACAGCTAAACATACCAGATGTGACAGGCTGGGTTAGAATTAACTGATATTACAGCAGTCTTTACACTTGTCACAAATCAAGCACACTTCAGGAGAATATGATCAACCTCACCCTGGACTGGACTGAACTACCCAGTCTTCTCCCCTCTCCTGTTCATACAGGTCTGTGTGCCCGTGTTTGTCTGCCACTCTTCCCTATTTCTCTGTGGCAATCAAGCTCCAAAACAGCGCCCAGTGAACCTTACCTCCTGGTATTTGTGCCCTTGCATTCCCTGCACTGAATATGCTAACCTGTATGACCAAAAAGACATAGGAGAAGTATGGGTGTGTTTAACTTCTGAATCTAGATCATTTAAAAAGAAAAAAATACAGCTGCCCTCCTGCTTGCTATTGAAGATTACTTGCTCTGGGGGAAGCCAATCCTTATGTAATGAGGAAACTCAAGCAGCCCTTTGGAGAGGCCCATATTGAGAGGAATCCAAGCTCACACCCATCGCTACCACCAGCCGGTACCAACCTGTCAGCCACATGGAATCTGATGCCTGATGCCAGGACAATCAAGCTATACAAGACCCTAAGCTTGAAAGGTCTAGCCAAGCCCAAATTCCTGATCCACAGAGAAGCTTTGAAAGATAATAAATGTTTATTGTTGTGTTAAGCCACCAAGTTTTGGAGCAATTTGTTACACAGCAATAGATAACTAACATAATCTCTTGCTGTCCCTTTCCAGGTGGCTTTGTCTGCAGCATTTTATCTTTGTATGCCCACTGCCTTTTTGCCTTCTCGTTCCTTGTGCTCTTTCTGCTTTTTTAGGCCACAATAAAACAGAAAAATCATTTTTTGGTGTTTTTATATGTTTGTTCAAAAGAGTTTAGGGTCCCTTTTAAAAATGTGAAGAATAAGACGTTTTATTTGTTTATCTTTGTTTCTAAAAGAAAATGACTACATTTCCCTCTCCTTCTCTGGGAGTTATCTGGACTGTTTTCTTTTCCCCTCCTTATCTTTATTTTCTCCTGAGCTATCAACCTGAGAAAGGTAACGGTGAAGTCAGAGAAAAAATGTTCCTCAACAGTTATTTAATGACGATGGAAACAAATCATTAAAACAGAACACTTTATGCTTAACAGCACTGTAAATGCTCAAACACCACTGTACTATATGTGATTACTGAAAAAGCCTGCAACTGAGCAAGAATGTGCCACATCTCATAATGAATTTAGCATAGTGGGGAAAGAGCATGAAAAATATTATATATTAATGATCTCAGTTCCTGTCCAAAAACCACTTTTGCTGTCTTCATTCGAATAAATGGTAAAGTAAGACCATATTGTTACACTGAATTTGATTGGAACTTGTAAAGTTTTCAAAATTGGATAGTCTAATTCTAGACACATTTCAAAAGCAAGATACATACAGAAAGCTGTTCTCTACCCTGTATTGTCTACTTTTGTAATATTTTTAATATGATAAATATTTTTGCTTTAGTTTTACGGTTATCAATTTTTGGCATCCTAGAAACTCCACAATGATGAAAAAGAACAGGTGCTCACAACAAAGCAGAATTACCAACATGTTTATGGCCTTATCATTTGACAGGGAAGGTCAAAGCTCTCAGAGTTTATTCATAACCCTGCACCGGCTTTCAATTCTTTGAAAATTGCTCCTTGATACCCAACTTCCCTGAAATCACAGAGAGTGGCAGCTACTCTCTTAAGGTATAAATCAGATTCTAAATAACTGATGGTGCTTTTTTCCTCTATACTTGGACAAGAAAAGCCCTGCATTTTCATTGCTGAATGCCAGTACTTAGAAAAACCAGTGCACCAAAGATGTTTTTAGGGTTTAATTTCTAAAGTCATCTGTAAGAAACTGCCTTTGAGATTATTTTAAAAAATGAATACAAAAGGTCCTGCTCTTGTGTGTCCCTAGAATTTTAATAACCTCTCTTCTTTCATTCTCCAAATCTCCAGATTCAAATTTAACACAACCACAAACTTAGTGACCATTCATCACTATAAAATCCATGACGATGTAGTTGTTCCATACTTAAGAAGATGTGGATAATTTTGGCTCACTATACCAGCCGATGACACAATGGCAAGTGAAAATAGGCACATATATGCATATGCAACTATTTAGGAAAAAAAAACAAAATTAAGGACAAATAGAAAAAGACAGGAAAAAATCTTTTGAGTTTTTTTTTCTCTATGAGGTATCAGTAATTGTTTCAGGGTCCATTAAGAAGTATGTCATGGGAACTCTTTATTCTAATAATTAGTAACATTATTTAAAAATATTTGGCATTTAGCAGCTCAGTCATGGTAGCTGGACATGTCTTCTGAAATGTACTGACATACCTGGTGAACGGTCTGAAAGCCATACAGTGTGAAAAACAGGAATCTTTAATCTGCTGCCATGTTTTCAACTCATGAGTTATCAATACACCCTTTATAAAAATAATAAAATATTTTTTTCATTTAGCTGTTTATCTTAATAAAATTAATATAATCATATTGAGGTTTATCCAGAGGTCTGCGTTGTCACAGAATACTGGCATTCATTTTCAGTTACTATATTTAAGCTTCAATTTATAATTGGTTAGCATCAAACAGAACCAAGAGAATCAGCATCATTGTAGTGAGAATCAGCACAGACTCTGGCATTTGGCTACCTGGGGACAAATTCTATTCTGCTACTTATTGGCTGTGTGACTTTGGACAGTTAAATTAATCTCTCTGTGCCTAAATTCCTTCATTTTCAAAATTGGGGTAATGATATTTATCATGGCTAATAACTGAGATGGTTTTAATGTGAGTAGAAGTATGTGTATCAATTCAAAAGGCAGCAGTTGTCACAGCATGTCATATGAATGAAAGTTCATGGTACAGTACTATACATGTGCTGTTGTAAGGCATACATGATAGAGAACTCCAGTGAATGGGTATGAATAGCAACAAATCCAGTGAGTATCCTTGGAAGTTTGTAAAGGAACCTGTCTCCTGCAGAGTATCAAAAACTTAATTATAGATAGCAGGGCTCCCTTGAAGGTTGAATTCTCAGCATATTCTTTTTCTTCAAGTCTGCTACATCAAGGTCAGGGATTTAACTGGGAAGGAGTAGGACCCAGAAAAACAGAATAGGAATATCTGAGTTCATGAACTCAAAAAACTTTGCATTGCTAGGTTCACCTGAAATCTATGGATTTCAGAAGTGGCTTTCTTCCCAGTTAAAGGCTGGCACTCCCCTTCTCCCTGAGATTATTTAGAACCTCTGCCTTATAAGGCAACATGTCATCCATCTGGATTTACCCCTCTCCTCCCCTTCTGGCCACCAGTTCAACAACAAAGGTGAAGGCCCAACATAACCCAGCCATGAAAGGGCTGGCACTGCTGAGGGAACAAGGGACTACATTCCAATGGAGCCATGGGACCTAGTCAACTAGGCTCAATAAAGAGACTGTTCCCCGAACACACTGGATCAAACAGGAGGAAACCTAAGGTAAGATATGGGCAAGTTTATGGATAATGAAGCACTTTGGCATGAAAGAGAATTTATTACCCTACAGAGGACTCTGGTAGACAGTGGTAGTAAAACTCCAGTTGGCTGTTGAAAGTTGGGAAGAAGTGATAGTTTATAGTAAATGAAATTTAAATTTCTAGAATTTCAATGGCAAATGGCGAAGGATGGAAGGGATCCAAAGGCTCAGAGAAACGAGCATGCCAGAGTAGATATGCCATCCAAGGCCAAAGTCCATCAGTTCACTATGTTCTGTGAGAAGCCTGGAGGACAAAAGTGAGAAGGAATGAGCTAGTGAAAGGGATACTAGCTTCCAAAAGAAGTCCTGTGGAAGCTGCCCTCTATAGACTACGGCTGGTAGGAAAAGACGCAAATGGTAGGAGAAGCTACACAGAACTGGGCTCCAGGAGGGCAACTGAGATGACAGGATCCTAAAATAACAGACAAGATGATGGCCACTAACTGTCAAAAGCAGGGTAGGCTCAGTTATCACAAAGAGTGACAAGACGAATTACAGTCAGGGGCACCTGAACCACAATAAACTTTGGAGATGGTTACTAGGACACTAAGTTCCAGGAGACAAGATAAATAGACTGCAACCAAAATACTGTTTCATTTATAGGATTAAAAGAAATCAATTAATAAAGTCATGATGTTGTGTCCAACTTCTGGCCATAGGCCAGTTCTCAGAACTAGAAACCATCAACTGAAAGAGAGGATGAGTTCTCAGGAGGAAGGACTCTGTGTCCCCCCAGTTATATAACTGATAATTCCCTAGTCCTTCCCTAAAGAAATATATGTGTTTACTGAGGTAACCATAGAAAACTCTGGGGTAGCTACTGTGCAAAGGAGGATATCCAGATATTGCATGGAGATGAACCAGCACTGCTAAATAAGAATCTGAATTGACATTAAGATCCAGGGACCTGAAGCATCATCATGACCCACTGTCAAAGCGAGGGTAGATGGGGTAGGGAGAGTAATAAATGGGGTCTTGGACCTAGTCTGGCTCACAGTGAGCCCACTCAGTCCATAAACTGTCTAGTGCTTGACCAAATGGTTAAAATGGACAAACTCAATAGTTGGCAGAATTTCCACACTAATTCCTTGGCCTGTGGGATAAAAGCTACTATAGTGGGGAAGGTTAAGTAGAAGTATCTGAAAGCATCACTCCTCTCTCTCCTCCTAAGAAGATAATTTAAAAATAACATTGAATCCAGAGGAGAAAGACAGAGATCAGAGTCACTCTTAAAGACTCCCTTACATCCTCATTTAATGCTTTACTCTGGTCCGCTACAAAAATCAGAATGATTTGAGGGAATGATGAAGTACTACGAACCCAACCAAGTAGTAGCCCCAGTTGTAGCTACTCTGCCAAATGTGGTATCTGCTAGAGAATGTTAATACAGCTTCCTGGCAAAGGAGGCTAGGGTACAGTTCCTAGACTTCCCAGCAGCAGCCTGTAGCAGCCAATGGGAGGTGTGACGCACAGTACTTCCAGGCCTTCCATGCACATATCTTCATTTTTCCTTTTTTTCTGACTGTCTGAAATAGACATGAACTCTGGCCAAATCTGGAAACTCTTATGTTGATAATAGTAGAGCCTAAAACACTTTGGATGCCTAAATGGCTGTGTGTGGACAAAGGTATTCCACTGAGCTGTTCAACAGCATACAGTTGTCATGTGAACACAAAATATTCTTCCTTGGAATTTGAACAAGCAAAAAGGGAGGCCTTAAAATAGGTAAACAGAGAACAGGGGATTACAACAAAAGGTTAACAGAAAAGAGTTGAAAGGTAGAGTAAGAGTCACAATCACTGATTGATGAAAAACTTTGCTTTCATTCCATTCATTTGACTTACAACCATGCAGGTAACGTTTCATGTTGCCAGGAAGAATGATATATTTAGTAGCTTTGCTCTCTCCATTATTATTAGTTTACTCTAAAAAGAAAATTATTTTCCTTTAATTATTTTATTTTTGAGATAGAGTCTTGCTTTGTCCCCCAGACTGAAGTGCAGTGGCACAATCTCGGCTCACTGCAACCTCCGCCTCCTGGGCTCAAGTGATGCTCCTGCCTCAGCCTTACTAGTAGCTGGGATTACAGGCGTCCACCATCACATCCAGCTAATTTTTGTATTTTTCATAGAGACGGGGGTTTCACCATGTTGGCCAGGCCAGTTTCAAACTCCTGACCTTTCAGGTGATCCATCTGCCTTGGCCTCCAAAAGTGCTGGGATTACAGGTGTGACACACCACGCCTGCCATTTTTTTGCCTAAAATTAATATCATATTTTTTAAAAGGGATTGTTTGGTATGGAACTATAAAAGTTTGAATAAAAGTAAGTATTTAGAAAGATATTCAAAGATAAGGAATATTGAAAACAGAACACATTAGCCTCAGTCCTTAGTGTAGCTCAAAATATAACTGAGAAATTGAGAAATAAACATGTAAGTAAAGACAGAGACTATGAGTCACTGCTAGAAACAAGAAGATCACTGAAATAATGGGCCTCTCTTGGTACAAGAGTGTTGGGACAATAAGCTCAGAGCTATCCATTACTTCCTCATAAAAAAAACTTACAAACTTGATACCATAAGTTATAAATTAATCTATACTGGCCAGGCGCAGTGGCTCACAGCTGTAATCCCAGCACTTTGGGAGGCCAAGACAGGTGGATCACCTGAGGTCAGGAGTTTGAGACCAGCCTGGCCAACGTGGTGAGACCCTGTCTCTACTAAAAGTACCAAGATTAGCCAGGCATGGTGGTGGGTGTCTATAATCCCAGCTACTCGGGAGGCTGAGGCAGAAGAATTGCCTGAACTGGGGAGGCAGAGGTTGCAGTGAGCAGAGATTGTGCCACTGCACTTCAGCCTGGGCAACAAGAGTGAAACTACAACTCAAAAAATTTTTAAAAAATAATTAATCTATACTAATCCTGTAGTTTGTCATAAAAAAAAATTGTTACATCTATCTTGCTGAGAAGGTCAAAAGATTTTCCATAACATAAAAAGTTTGGCTTAAATTTCCAAGTATTTGTATGTTTGATGCCAGAATCTGATATTTTTTTTGGTGTAAAAAGCTTTTCTTTCACTTAACACCATAACTGTTTCTCACTGAAAATCAACTTTATTCAACATAAGTTAACTTACTGTGACATCACTGACATAATTTTAAATAATTCAAAATTTTGAAAAAGACTGAAGCTTTTCTCCAACTAAGAAACACAGGTAAAGGTATATTTCCTCTGTATTAGTCCATTTTCATGCTGCTGATAAAGACATACCCAAGACTATGGGGAAAAGAAGGTTTAATTGGACTTACAGTTTTACATGGCTGAGGAGGCCTCAGAATCATGGTGGGAGGCAGAAGGCACTTCTTACATGGCAGCGGCAAGAGAAAATGAGGAAGACACAAAAGTGGAAACCCCTGATCAACTCATCCAATCTCGTAAGACTTACTCACTATCATGAGAATAGCATGAAAAAGACCAGACCCCATGATTCCATTACCTTCCCCTGTCCCCCACTCCACAACATGTAGGAATTGTGGGAGATACAATTCAAGTTAGATTTGCGTGGGGACACAGCCAAACCATATCATCCTCCTTTTAAAATATACTTTCAAGTAAAATAAAGTAACAGCTAACTTCACATCTCAATGAAGAATCTCAAAACAGTCAAATTCTAACTTTGATATTGGTTACCTTTATTGAGAAATACAGAGCTGCTCCTTTACAGATTGCTAGAGACTTACACTGAAATAGTCTTTTACAGACTTGTTGAATCTTATTTTTTGTATTTTAACCAAAATGTCTTATTTGGTAGTTCTATCCCCAGAGTGAAACAGACTGAAACTGATAAATTCCTTGAGAGCGATAGTTAAATATGTCATCCATTGCTCTTCGATTATTTTTGCCAAATTTTGTGAAGTCGTTCTCTGAATATGGAGATTTTAGCAGTCCAGATACAATCATTCCTGTGCCACTTTATATAACCCATGTTCTTACAACGTGCAGTTTAAAACAAGGCCAACGACCTCATTGCTGAATTAAGATTTTGTTATTGTAGAAGCCTGAAAGGAAAATGTGACCTGAAAAGGGCAGAATGATTCTAGGATTCTCTGGTTATAAACATACCTTGAAAGGCATTTGCCATCCACCCACATCTTGCCTCTAACTATTAAGGTAACCTTGGGTAGAGAACTACACTTTTTGGTGCCTCTGACTTCAAGTATTTTAGCCACATCAGCAAAGTCAACCCTCATGTGGAGGAAGATAAAAAGGGGGGTAGGCATAAGATTCCCGTCTGCAAGCATTCCCATCCCACTGGCAGGAATATCCCCAGCACGAGAATGAGCGCATCAATTTTCCTAAAATCTGATGCCATCAGACATTGGTTTCCTCTCACTCCTATCATGCTAATTACTTCTTAATCATCAGCCCTCTGATTATAATTTGACTTTCAATATTGTATGGCTCTTGAGGGGGAAGCAGTGAAAAACAAAGATAATACAAACCTCACATTTTCTTGATGCTGTGAGTTATTTTCTTATAAATTACCAGAGTAGTCATGAGAGATCAAGCTGCACACTATTTCAGTTACTACCATAGATATAGTTCTCATTATGATGAGTGAAATTAGTTTTATAGCTTTCCATTTTTAAACATGCATACTTTATGAGGAAAAAGCCTTTATCACTTTTAATTAGTCTCTAATTTTGCCAGACAAGCCAATGGAAAAAACAAGAAGCAAAAGATGGGTTAAAACTCCTATGCATTGCTTTTAGAAGAAACACATTACTATAACTTCACCTCTGTCCAAATTATCCATGTTCAGCCTCTGTCCCCATCCTAAGACCAGTTAGTCTATACAAGAGTGTAAGATCACTTTCCAAAAATCTCAAGGCTCTTGTGAAAAACATAGACCAAATAAATGAGTACAGTGCCTAGTATACGAGAAAGAATAATCAGTAACACCAAATTGCTGTTTGTCTTAAAAACAGCATAATTTGATTGCTTTTATATCCTAGCATCTCCATAAATGCCATTAATCCACAATTCAGAGTTTGGGCATACTGTCCAAGGAGGAGTCAAAATGTGAACCCTTACCTTATGACTAAGTTGGACATCATGGTGCATATAAGAAGTTATTGGAAAAATGTAATTTTGTAGTAATTTTAAATTCTCAATGAATTTTAAATACTACTTTAAAATTACCTGTTCAATTTTTTATAAACATTGGACATTGGTGCAACAGGAGCTAGGTTTGCATATGCATCCAATAGAGATAAATTAGGATTCATTCTTCAGGTACTGTCTTATCCAACTTTCTTTTCCTTAAGAAAAAAACCTGACGTTAGAAAGTCTAAAAGGAAAGTTTTAAAAACCAGGCAGTTTTTTCCCCTATTAAATAGTTTCTACTTATATTCTACGTATCTTCTGAAAGCTAAAAGATGATGCCTTATTAGCTTTGAGTATTAATAAATGACCTCATTCAATTTAAGTTATGAAAAAAATGCATTCTGAAGGGAAAGACAGATACTACTTCCTCAAATGAGGAAAGTAAGTATCTAAATGTTATCATAAATAATGTACTTTTGCAACTAAAAGAATGATATGTATGATATATATGTATGTTTTAAAGATAAGTAGCATATTTTAACCTGTCACTTTTCAGATACTAATGAACAAAAACATGTATGTTCTCAGTCCCTTCTCCCCTAGCCTAAACTTCTAGTTTCTGCTGTATAAGAAGTCTGCATGGTATGAAAAAGGGCAGTGTCATGAGAGCACAAAATTAAGGTAAATATAATGCTTAATGACCTCACAGAAATCTAGTTCTCCTGATCCATCTGAATAAAATGAAGTATTATTCATTTGCCCTCCGTGATTAGATGTGTTAATGCATATGCATCATGCTCAATAGTTCATTTGGTACTTCTTACTGAATAGGAAACTTTCAGATTAATCCAGTTTTAAAATAAAGGAAGGTGTAAAAGCTAACAACATTATAAAGTTAGGGGTGATATATAAAAAATGTGAAAGAATTAGGGCAAAATAGAATATAAAGCTCCTGTACCTATGAGTACTCATAGTTCTAGCACTGCCAAGATGAGCTGCTAAAATTGAGATGTGTCAAGATTTACCATTTCAGAGCTTGAGTCTAGGTTATGACAAGTCTTTTAAGCACTTAAAACTTAAATGAGTATGGAGTGGATAATGAGATTTTTTTTCTCTAAAATGTAAGCCTGATGAATGATGCTTGAAAACACCACCAGTCATTTTTATGAGTCCTGAGCAAAGCAATACAAGGCTTTTTTGGGTTTTTTTGTTTGTTTGTTTTCTTTCTCTATACCTAAAAAGACTTCCTTTACTTTAGCTTTACTAGGATGGTTACATTCCCTTCTGGAGAAAACGTTACCTCCATAAACTTAAATGGCTAAGATAATATACTTTCTTCCTACATAATAAATATCAAACTATAAATACAGTTTAGGATACAAATTATAAACCTGTATTAATAATTCTATACCCTAATTAGGATTTTAGGATTATTTACAACAACCAAAAGTACATACATGTGATAATGAATTGGTTACAGTTTATAAAAAGTCAAATTACAGATAGATATACAATTGTGCATAATAACTTTTTTATATGAAAACAGAAAGTAAGTCCTGTAAAACACACACACACACACACACACACACACACACACACAGAGTGGGAGGAATATAAAATTAATGATCTTTGGGAACCTTAAAAATAAAAAAAGTAGAGCCCAGCGTAGTGGCTCACGCCTGAAATTCCAGCACTTTGGGAGGCTGAGGCGGGCAGATCACGAGGTCAAGTGATCAAGACCTTCCTGGCCAACATGGTGAAACCCCGTCTCTACTAAAAATACAAAAATTAGCCAGGTGTGTTAGCTGATGCCTGTAGTTCCAGCTACTCAGGAGGCTGAGGCAGGAGAATCACTTGAACATGGGAGGCGGAGGTTGCAGTGAGCCAAGATCACGCCACTGGACTCCAGCCTGGTGACAGAGAAAGACTCTGTCTCAAAAAAAAAGCATATTAGCACTAATGTTTCATTCAAATATTTTTTCTGTTGTTTGCAAGCCCAGTTGTCAAAGATTAACCTCTAACACCTGACAAGAATTGTATGAAAGTGTCTTATTTCTATTGAAAAATCCCTCATCAATTGAAGTATTCTTTTTATTAACCATTCTGAAGTATTTTTTACCATGTAAAAAAGGATACACACCTACAGGCTCATAAACGTCGTCTTCTCAAGGAAGATGGTCTTGAAAATATAATATTCAATACTTGATAACTTAATCCCATGAACATATTATAAATTTGCATCAAAAATATCTATTTCCATATTCAATTTAAATGAGAGTCACCTTGAGCTGTTTCTTAGGATCTAAATGGAAAATGGAAAAATATCACCACTTACAAAGGAAACAGTAAAATGTTCTATGAAATAATATCCAGAGAGCCCTTGAAACAAGCTAAGGGGGCCAGAAGAGAAGAGGGCAAATAGGGTTGGAAGTGCACATTTCTCTGGGTAACAAGTGACCATACATTGATTAAATATTTGGGATAAAAAAATGATAAAAATTATATATGGCCTGTAATCCCAGCACTTTGGGAGGCCAAGGTGGGCGGATCACAAGGTCAGGTGTTCGAGACCAGCCTGACCAACATGGTGAAACCCCATCTCTACTAAAAATACAAAAATTGTCTGGGTGTGGTGGTGTGCGCCTGTAATCCCAGCTACTCAGGAGGCTGAGGCAGGAGTATCGCTTGAACCCTGGAGACAGAGGTTGCAGTAAGCCGAGATTGTGCCACTGCACGCCAGCATGAGCAAGAGAGACTCTGTCTCAAAAATAAACAAAAATTATATATGCAGCTAAAACAAAACAAAACAAAACCCCACCATGATGCAATTCAAAGTGCCTTCAACTCCAGTTTCTTTTATTTATTTTATTTATTTATTTATTTACTTATTTTTGGGATGGAGTCTCACTCTGTTGTCCAGGCTGGAGTGCAGTGGTGCAATTTCAGCTCACTGAAAACTCTGCCTACGGGTTCAAGTGATTCTCTTGCCTCAGCCTCTAGATTATAGCTGCATGCCACCATGTCTGGCTAATTTTTGTATTTTTAGTAGAGACAGGGTTCCACTATATTGGCCTGCCGGTCTTGAACTCCTGACCTCAGGTGATCTACCTGCCTTGACCTCCCAAAGTGCTGTGATTATAGGCATAAGCCACCGCTCCCAGCTCCAATTTCTTAAGCCGAAATTTTATCAGTAGCTTTAAACAACAAAGTAGCAGGTTAAAAAAAAAAAGAGAGAAAATCTTCAAGAAACAACAAAAACAATTTTAAAGGTTGATACTAACAAAATCTCATCTTTATTCCAGACTCACATGTCTGACTACATAAGAATTCTACCTGAAGTTTCAATGCATCTCTAATGTAATACAGCAAAACAAAACTACTGTTACCCACTCTAGCCTACCCTCCCAGTTTTTCTCTCCCAGTTTTCAGAATATTTGTAAATAGTGCCATAATCCAACAAGCCAAAGATTAAACTGATAAATCTGTTCAACAAAAGGCATTATGAACAAAGCTAACAGACAGACAATAGAGTTAGAAAAGGTATTTTGTAATGTTAAAAACTGATGTGATCGTCATATTTAAAATATACAAGGAACAGCTACAAATCAGTTTAAAAATACATAATCTATATATAAATATGGGTAAAATCTAGTAACCATAGGAAGAGGTGTTCAGACTCAATAGTAATTGTAGAAATTTAAATAAACACAATGAGTTACCACATGATTCCTATACACCTATATCCAGACATTTTGAGAATATGAAGTGTTGGTGGGGAAATGGGGCTAATTTTAGCGCACACACACACACACACACACACACACAAATATAAGTTGCTGGCCTGCTAAAACCATTCCAGATAGCAATCTGACACTAGTTAAATAAAACAAGCACGTCTTATGTTCTAATAATTTCTTTTCAAGCTATATAGCCCAAAGAAATACTCACACAGACCCTTAAAGGCATATATGTGAGTCTGTTTGTTACATTATTTGTGGTGGTAGAGCTGAGGGGGTTGGGGCACAAGACTTTGAAGCAATGTGGTGTCCATCAGAGAACGGATGGGCAAATGTACTAGTTGTCCATCACACAGTGCTATTAAAAGGAAAAAAATCAATGCATACATAGCAACATAGATAAATCTCAAAAATATAATGCTAAGTAAAAAAAAGAATCAGAAAAGACATGAAGGAAGCTTAAATTTACATCACTAAACAAAACAAGACAGTCTAAAAAGACTACATACTGTATTATTTCAATTACATAAAGTCTGAAAAAAGAAAAACTAGAAGAACAATAAAAATATCAGTGTCCCTGGTATATGGGGAAGGTAGGGAGCAATTAATATGTGAAGCTCAAGGGATTTTTTTTAGGGTCTTGAAATTATAAGGTATTGGGTGGCTACATGATATTATAGGGTTTATCAAAACCTACAGAACTTTACAACACAGAGTGAACCTCATTGTAGTCAAATTTTTAAAAAGTCATTTAGAAGATCAGAGAATCTCTGCAAAAAATGTAGACTGTGACAAGAAAATCTAATTATATTACAAATATATGGAACAACTTCATTGTATGGGGTAAGAAAGGTGTTGACCTAACTTTGGAAATGAATAAAATCTGTAAAACTAAAGGCAAAAGGAACCCACATAACTACTGTACTCTAGCTAATAAAGTTGTTTCCTGCAGGGGTACAGGTTAACAATTCTTATATCCACATGCAAGTTCCTCATCTCTAACTGAGACTATCTTAGCCTGGATTTCATTGTCCATATCATTATCAGCATTTTGGTCAAAGCCATTCAACAAGTCTCTAGGGAGTTCCAAACTTTCCCATATTTTCCTCTCTTCTCCTAAGCCCTCCAAATTGTTCCAACCTCTGCCTGCTACCCAGTTCCAAAG
The DNA here is from genome assembly GCA_963573385.1 of Cacajao melanocephalus. Classification (NCBI taxonomy): domain Eukaryota; kingdom Metazoa; phylum Chordata; class Mammalia; order Primates; family Pitheciidae; genus Cacajao; species Cacajao melanocephalus. Next base: position 19,983 of record CAUYLG010024353.1, read on the forward strand.
TTGCTTCCACATTTTCAGGACCCCACTCCCGACACCAATTTACTGTGTTAGTCCATTATCACAATTTACTGTGTTAGTCCATTATCACAATTTACAGTGTCAGTCCATTATCACAATTTACTGTGTTAGTCCATTGTCCACAATTGTGCCCCACTCCTGGCACCAATTTACTGTGTTAGTCCATTATCATGCTGCTATAAAGAACTGTCAGAGACTGGGTAATTTATAAATGAAAGAGGTTTAGTTGACTCACAGTTCCACATGGCTAGATAAGCCTCAGAAAACTTACAATCATGGTGGAAGGGGAAGCAAACACATCCTTCTTCATATGATGGCAAGAAGGAGAACTGCCATGCAAAGGGGGAAAAGCTCCCTATAAAACTATCACATCTTGTGAAAACTCACTCACTATTAGGAGAACAGCATGGAGGTAACTGCCCCCAAGATTCAATTAGATCCACCTGGTCCCACCCTTGACACATGGTGATTATTTCAATTCAAGGTGAGATCTAGGTGGGGACACAGAGCCAAACCATATCACTCCCTACATTAGAACTTCTCCCCACAAACATTTTTTTAACTGTTCTGATTACAGCTTTAGAATTAATTACAAAAACACAGAGAAAACAGAAATTATTAAATGACATGATACCGTAAAATCAGTTCGGATTTTGTAAAACTCCACAGAACAAATGACAAGGTTTTTTCAAAAAAAAGTTAAAGTAGAAAAAGAAGAACACAAAGAAGAAGAAGAAGAGGAAGAAGAAGAAGAAATTGAGACATAGAGAGACTTGTAGATTAAAACAGATTTTTAAAAAATAGCCAACTGCAATGTGTGGACGTTGTTTGGATCCCTATTCAAATAACAAACTATAAATTCCTTTTAAAACAATGGAGAAAATATAAACTATATATTTTATCATATTAGGTAATAATTTTTAATTTTATTTAGGTGTAATAATGGCACTGTAGTTATGTTTTTTAAGAGTCCCTTTCTTTTGATGGTATATATAAAATATCTTTTAAAATCATCATTAAACTATATTTTGCAAATCCCATACAAAAATGAAGATAAAATATGATATATTATAATGGTTTCTTATGTAATGTAAAGGAAATCCTAGAGACTGACAGAAAAAAGAATCAGCAAATCCAAACCAAACAATGAAACAAGATGATGAGTGATGATAACATGCCATCAAATAAGGAGCGTGATTAATACAACTAGGTCCAGTAGAAGCCCAAAGTAGAGAAACCAAACAAAAGCAAAACACAACATAATAATGGTAATTTCATGTGCATGGCCTCAAACATTTTAACTTTCATGAAAATTATGTGAATCATCATTTCAGTCTTACAGATGAAGACACCGAGACTGAGAAAGTTCCTTAGGATTGGCAATCTGTATAACATCACAGTCAAGCCTCAAACTTCCCACTGAGAGCCAGAAGCCCTATGACACCTAAACTTGGATTAAGTAACTTAAAATATCCAGTCTTTACAAACCATTGGATTGTGACACCACGTTGCTTCTTCATACACTCAATCATCAAATATCTCTGCTATGATTAAGAATCATATACAGTCTCCTTCTAGTTCTCTTTCACAGTTCGGAATGCTTCCCTTTCGTTTGGTCCTCTTTAGAAGAACCGTGTTGCAATAAACTTTCTCATTTCTATACATTTTTTAGAGTTTTTAACATGGACAGATGTTGAAGTTTGTCAGATGCTTTTTCTATACCTATTGAGATGTTCATGAACTTCTTTTTACTTGAAAATTTGCAAAATTTTCAAGAAGCTCTTTTTGGGTATAAATGCAAATTTTCAAGTAAAAAGCATTGTAGATAAAAGAAATAGAGGATGAAATTTTGAGCATCGATTTATTAATATTGCACATCAACATTTTATGCTAAGTTCTAGTTAGAATCTGGTTCATAAATTGTTTTAAATGAAGTGCATATTAAGGACATGATAATTTTTTTTTAAATTATACCCTATTTAGCTTTAGAAATGAAATTCTTTAAGATGGCCTGGATGACATGCAGTATTAAGTGTTGCTGCTAAGAATCTTAAAGCCATATTTAACACTATTCAAAGTTCTGTCATGAATATAGCTGCAATGAACTGTCATGAATATAGTGCTTTACAGGGCAGCAATCTGTACATCTAAGATGTAAGTTCAATGAACACAACGTAATATCTGCATACTGAGTTATATCTATGGCAAATTGGTCTAGGCTCTTGTAGTTAAAAACAGCTTCAATTTGTTTTTCTCAGGGAGAGGATAATGTAGCAATTAAGAGCATGAAACAGTGTCTGTGTGACCAGAATGCCTGGTACATGCCATCTCTGCATCTTACTCGCTGTAAATAATACTTTACGCTTCTGCTTTTCGCCTGAGAAATTGGAAAAATAAGAATAGCTACTTTACGGAATTGTTGTGAGCTTATCATACAAGTTAACAAAAAACAAAAACAAACAAGTTAATACACATAATCACTCACTCAGCATAGTGCCTGACACATGGTGAGACTCAGTCAGCATTAGCCATGATTATCAATTTCATTAATGAAGAGCCTGGCTGTTCCCCACATTTAATAACTGTTATTGATCACTAAATGTGAAGCTCCTATCTATGAATATCACTAAACCCTCTCCATGCTAACTGATAGGCCAATGAGGTATGTAAGAATTTGCCTGAAATAGCTGGTTCCCAAGTGGAAGTCTATGGATAGAAAGGCTCAGGGCTTCTATAAACTCTTCAGATAATATTTAAAATTTTAACTGCATTTATAAAGGTACATTTTTATGGAGAGAAGGTTGACAGTTTTTATCAGATTCTCAAATGGGCTTGTGACCCAGAAAAGTTGAGGCTCTTGAAACTCTAAAAGATAAAATCCAAACTTTTTCCCTGGCACAGGAACTGATATCTAATTGCTTCTCTGCCCACCTTTTTAGCCTCATCTACCACCATCTCCTTCTCTTCTCTCCCAGAAACAACAGGCTTTTGACAGTTCTCCCAAATAAACTGCAGTGTCTAACTGCACACATTTTGCTCATCTTGTCCCCTCTTGGGGTCTCCTGACCCCTTCCCTCTCGGTAACTGATTCTTCTGCCTATTTTGAGGCACGCTCAGGAATGCCGTCCTCCAGGAATCCTTGCTATGCTAGTCTGTGGCATGGTATGTTCTGCTTCTCTGGTCTCCCATAATATTTCGTATATACGTGTAATACTGTTGTGTTTTTTTTTTAAATCTCATTCTATAGCACTGTTCTAATTAGTGAAGAGACTGTTAGCTTTTTGAGAGTAAATTATCCATCCTCAATCTAGCCAAGTGCCTGATACAAATAAGTCCTTAATAATATTTTGATTGAATGAATACATTTAAAAATTGTTCAATGCCTTTTATTTTCACATGGCTTGCTCTGCTCCTGGAAATACTATATAGTATGAAATATACTCAGAAAAGGAATGTTAAGATCTTTTCATAGCTTTCAATAACTATTACCAAAATTTCAAAGAGTGGCCACTTCTTAATAGGCTAGCATCACTCAGGAGAAAATCAATCCTTCTCCACTGTCCCTTGAGCAAATTTTTGTACATTAAATTTGCCTGATAAAATAAGACCAATGTTCTATACTCTGTGCCTTTTACCTTGAGGACTCCTACTAGGGATAAAATTGGCTTACTGTCATAAGACAATTGGAAAGGCCAGCGTGTCCACAGTTAATCAATTTTGGGGCTCCTCCATCATCCTGCCTTTTTCTAAAAAGGTACTCCTGCCTGGGCAAAAGAGCAAGGTGAAGAAAGCAAAGGAAGAGAAAGGAAAAGGAAAGGGGCAGGGAAGCCTACTTATCTTTTATAGAAGAATTTTATGGTCTTTATAGGTTATATTTGCTTAATTCATTTACTTTTTAAAATTAATTCATTTTTCTATACTGACTGGCATCATACTAGGCTCATGAATCATGTTTTTGGAGACAGAACTGTGGAGTGGAGAGAGTTAAAGGCTCAGTCTAACAAGGTTTTGAAATATGGCTTTATCATTAACTGAGAGAATAACCCTTGATAAGTCCCTTAACCTTTTCAAAGAACCAGTTTACTCATCTTTAAAACTTGGTCATATCACCTCCACCTCATAAAGTTGCTTTGAGAATAAAATTGTTCTTAAGAGGAATCTACATAGAATCACCTGAAGAACACTTTCAAAACATACATGCCCATTAACTCAAAGCATGCACTACACAGTATGAGTTTCCAGTATGCTATTTCAAAAAGCTACACATGCATAAATCATGGTCCATTTAGGTACATCCACACAACAGAGTACTGAGCAGTCCTAATAAAAGAATAAGAATGACTGCATAAAGAGTAGTCTCCAAAATAAAGTGAGTGGAAAAAAAGAAAGAGATAAATGCTTATAGTATACCAGATTTTTTTATTAAAAAGAAGAGGAAAAGGAAATATATATCCTTTTAAAATATTTTGTGCAAGAATTTCAAAGATTCTGAAAGAGTATGGTGGTAGTAAGAATAAGAATGAAACCAAGACATCTCCTGAGGCTTTTTATTGACCTTTGCTGTCTGAACTATGTAGTTACTTTAAATAATAACTGCAGAATTGAAAAATAAAGCCTTATAACTTCAAATAAACTGCAACAAATGAATCTAATATTTTAATAAATTGATATCAGAACCACAGAAAGCACAAAACTTTGTATTTCAGGTGACAAATTTTAGAGACAATACTCTGCCTGAGATATAACTTAACTGCAGAAACACTTCCAAACAAGTCTTTAATTTCACTCAGTTTTACTGTTTGTTAATATGAGTATTCTAATTTTGAAACTAATTACAGTATAGTATAGTATAGTATAGTACAGTATAGTATAGTATAGTATAGTAGAAAACAAATATGTTATTCCAAACTGAATCACGCTTGTAATCCCAGAACTTTGGGAGGCTAAGGCAGGCAGATCGTGAGGTCAAGATATCAAGACCATCCTGGTCAACATGGTAAAACCCCGTCTCTACTAAAAATACAAAAATTAGCTGGGCATGGTGGCATGTTTATGGAGAGTAGTCCATAAACTACTCAGCTACTCAGGAGGCTGAGGCAGGAGAACTGCTTGAACCAGGAGGCGGAAGTTGCAGTGAGCTGGATTGCGCCACTGCACTCCAGCCTGGTGACAGCAATACTCCATCTTGAAAAAAAAAATGCTGTATGTATGCAAATTTTCATGATTAAAAATTGAGAAAAAGCCATATGATTGTTTCAATGCTGATATGCATATATCCCCACTCAAAACTCATCTTGAATCGTAGCTTCCCAAGTGCTGTGAGAGGGACCCAGTGGGAGGCAAATGAATCAAGGGGTCAGGTTCTTCCTGTGCTGTTCTTGTGATAGTGATTAAGTCTCACAAAATCTGATGACTTTATAAAAGGCAGTTCCCCTACACACTCTCTCTTGCCTGCCACAATGTAAGATGTGCTTTTGCTCCTCTTTCACCTTCTGCCATGATTGTGAGGCCTCCCCAGCCATGTGGAACTATGAGTCAATTAAATCTCTTTTTCTTTAAAAATTACTCAGTCTTGAGCATGTCTTTATTAGCAGTGTGAGAACAGACTAATACAAATGCTTACTCCTAGGTGAACTGCTCAGTGCACAGAAGACAGGTAAAAGTGGTTATTTTTTCTTAATCCTTTTGGAGCCTTCCATATGTATCCAATAAAATTTAGAGAGTAACTATGTATTCTTATATATAAAGAAAAGGTATAGAAGTAGGGTTCAGAAAATTTCTAGATTGTTGATGGGTTTACCATGCATTCACCATGTTGTTCTCTGCACAGTTTCTTCATCCTAGAAGTAGGAAAAATGTACCTAGACTGCTTACTTACAAGGGTTGCTGGGAAAATCAAATGAGATGACAATGAAGGTAGTTCATAAACTGTAAAAGTCTTAAGTGTGTAAGTAAAGTGTTAAGTATGTCAGTAAACATGTTATTATTTTTCTAGTTTTCTATCCTTTTGGATACAGAGGATATTTTATAAATCATGCATGGCAGTCAAGAGACTTAGTATACTAATATTCAGTATATCTTCAGTGTTTAGACTATCCAATCAACTTAACATTGTATAAGCAGTTTCTCAATCTGCTTCAGAAAACAATATGAACTTGGGATTACCTCTCCTATTCTATGTTTATTCAAAATAAGTTTCTCTCTGTGTGTGTATATGTCTATCACCTCAGGTTATAACCTGCTAACCTGCTTTCAGACTCTGAAACGTTTTTAAGAAAATATTTCACTGTTATACTATTCTGTATATTTCTAAGTCAAATATCATAATTCAGATAACAAAGTCATGAAGAACTAAGTAGAGCTTTTAAAAGACACACATAGTCGTTTTCAAATAAAAAAAACCTTCTCCATCGACCTGAGACCTAGAATCCTTACTTTCCTTTTTCTTAGTAAAACTGTATTCTTTGGGTGTATGTGTGTGTGGGTGTGGGGGTGTGTGTGTGTGCGCGCGTGCATGGACTTATATATTACATGTGTTCTATGAGATGTGTAGGAGACATCTTGAAGAGCTTCAAAATATCTAGGGTGAATATGTGGTGTGAAAAAATACCCTCCAGCCCCACCTGTCCTAGCTTAATTTTATTTGTATAAATTTCACACTTTTTCTTCATTTTTAGTTTTGATCACTTTCAGAACAAACAAGATGAAAATGTTCCCAAATTTGGAGGAAAAAACCTTAATTGATCAAGAAGTAGAACACCACAGCTGGAGCTGTATGGCTCTTTACACAGAAACTTTCACTTACGCCAATCTTCTTCCCAGAGGCTCATTTCATTTCCCTGCTGGTAACACTCAAATCACTTCACAGTTCATTGATAACTGCATTGGCAACCTTTTGTTTTCAATCAAAGAATGATGCTGCAGCAATGCTCAATTGAACTAAGTATACATGACACAGTGTACCTGTGTCCTTGCCACAGAGGACTGTGGGAGGGGGGATAAAGGAAAAGATGACATCCTGCATCCAATATTCCATTACTTTACCTAGAATTGGATTATGATAAATTACAGTGACAGAACTCAGACAAATGCTGATGCCATCTTTTCTATTGTTGTACCTGCACACAGCACTCTTATGGATTGCATCAAGTCTCCAAAACTGATTCTCAGTCACTCATGGTTGAAAATGAAAGGCCAATGTACACATAAGTTTTTAAACAATTTCCATGAAGATTGAATTTGGTATTTCCTCCCTTACTCCTCTGGAATCACTGAGGGTTACAAGAGGTTTTTGCCGATGAACACCTTTCTGTAAATCTTCCTTGGTGAAAGACTTCTTTAAGGTCAAAGAACCTCTATGCTGTGTGGGTGAGAGGCAGGTATCAGGGAAGTATTTCACTCCTTTCTCCTTGAAATATCATCATATCCAGGTTGCTTTAAGGCCCACTACCATTATCCTCATGTATTTGCTCAGCAGTAACATGCTACCAACCACCAAAAAAAAAAAAAAAAAAAAAAAAAAATCACTACCCCAAGTGAGCACCCAAAAAACAAGGAAAAAAACAAATGTCAAATGGGAAATAAGTGGAGCAAGTTACAGCCTCTGACTCTCAACCAGGGATGTCCAGGTAACCTGCATTTTATAAGAGGAGGCAATACTGGATGCTTCTGGTAATGGAATAAAGCATTTACATTATCTAAAACTTCCTAGTTATTTAGACTTGACTAGCATTAGATAAACTGTAATAATTATTATTTCATCTTTTCTCAAAATAAGCAATTATATGTTTTCTAAAGTTTAAAATACGAGAAAAGTTATAACTCAATAAAATTTTGTTTTAGGTTTAGAGTATTTGAGGCCCCCAGGGGAAAAAAAAACACATTTAAAAAAGTGCTTGGTTGGTCTTCATGTTCCTCCCCAACTTGCCTCCCAATTCATCTACTGAAACTAATCACCGATGTGATAGTATTAAGATGCAGAGCCTTAGGAAGATAATAAGGTAACGAAGACAGCGCCCTCATGAATGGGATTAGTATCTTTATAAAAGAGGCCCTAGAGAGCTCAGTTGTCCCTTTCACCATGGGAGAATACAGTAAGAAAGAGCCAACCAAGAAAGGAGCCCTCACCAGACACTGAATCTGCTGGCGCCTTGATCTTGGACTTCCCAACCTCCATAGCTATGAGAGATGAATTTCTGTTGTTTATAAAACCAAGTTTATGGCATTTTGTTATAGCAGCCTGAATAAACGAAGAAAACAGATGATAAAAATGATCCAATGAAGGAAGTTTAAAGAGTTTATCTGGAAATGCTGCATAGAAGACAAAAAAGTAGGGTTTTAAAAGACAAGAATGACTTAAAAATATTTTTAAAAGTGTACAGTGAGTTCAAAAAAGCAGAGAAAAGAGTAGCTGTGGTCAGTTTGGACCAGTTTTCCCTAGACCAGAAAAAGAGAGTTAAAGGTTTGACACAGAGGTCTACCACGCCTTCGCCCCATACCACAGATGTTCAAGAAGAAGAGGTAGGGAAGGGTTTATAAGAGATAGGGAGCTGGGGGTTGGGCCAGGAGATTCTTTGTCTTTTGGTTTTTTTTTAGGAAGAAAATATTGGTTAAAAGTAGGGTGAAAAGTACTTCTCCAATGTATGCTGCTATAATTAGTGTCCATAAATATCTGAGACATTTTACAGAAGTGCAGCATGGCAGCTGCACTCTCAGTCTTGCTGTGCAAGATATAAAGGTAAAATCCCAAAAATACATGATATGGTTTTGTTTTTAACTTGAAAAAATGATCTTACAAAAATCGTTTTATAAGATATTACTGGTTCCCAGATTAGTACAAAAATTCAACTTCTAAAAGGGAACAACAAAAAGGGTAAACAATAAAAAAAAAACATATTTCAACTGCCGTTCCCATTTAATATTCAATTCATAGAAATATAGTTTTCACACATACTGTGCCATGAAAACTGTACCTTATCAAATTCCTTCCTGGCTGCCAAATCCATTGTATCCTGTTTATTTTTGACATCCAAGCTCATCACTCTTTTGCCTTTTTACATATTGGCAATTTTCAAGGTGTATCTCCAGGCCAAACCATGTATCCTTTTAGGCAATTCTATTTGGTTCCAAAGAGAGATCTTTCTCTTTATATACCAGAGTCAACTGGCCATCTTCTCATGTTGATCTGCTCTTCTTATCTTCTCTATCTCAAAGGACAGCACCCAGTTCCCTAATGCGGAATGCAGGTATTCCACTGACTCCTCTGCATTTCTACAATGAAGACTTCTGAGCACACATCCCAACCAACTCCATTATCTTTTCTTCACTCTCATGTTTACTTATATTTACTCATCATTTGTTCCTTGGATTTCCAAGAGAATCAGTTGGCCTCTATCTCTTCTATAAATAATCTATACTCTCACGCAATTAAACTTTTTAAATGTCAATCAAACACCATTCCTTTGATTAAAAAACCCTTAAAATCTGGCCTTTATTCTCAATATAGAGACCATCTTCCTGAGGATTCAAGCAAGCCTTCGTGCTTTAAAGCCTGCTTCCCTCCAGATGCATCTCCTATGGCTCCCCGGGATTCAGCAGTTTGCTGTTCCCCAAATGTGCCAAGTTCTCTTGTTGCCTTATATTCCTTCCGCATTAAATGTCATTATTCCTTTCTTTGCCTGACTTCTTAGCAGTCTTGAGTTCAGATATCATCTCCATATCAAACATATGGAGTCTTGATATCATCTTTTAGAAACTATACAAGTCTCTTCAACTGATTCTCTGTCACTCATGATTGAAATGCAAGGCCAATGTTCACATAAGTTTTCAAACAGTTTCCATGAAGACTGAATTTGATATTTCCTCCTATACTGTTTTGGAATCACTGAGGGATCACCATAGGTTTTTGCTGATGGACATCTTCCTATGAATCTTTCTTAATGAAAGACTTTAAAGAAGTCTTAAAGTCAAAGAGCCTGTAATGCTGCATAGGTGAGTGGCAGGTATCAGGATTGGGGACCACTGGCCCTTGTATCCTATCTGGGTTAGATGCTTTATTCCTGCTATCTCCCTAGCCCCCAGTGTTTTATTACAATGTATTTCTGAATTTTAATATTTATTCTGTCTCTTGTATTAAACTGTGAGCAGCAGAATAAACACAGTGCCTTTTATTTCTGTACTCTGAGTGCCTACCACCGTGTCTATCACATCACAGGCATTTACAGAATGTTTGTTTTTGAAGTACTCTACTCTGTAAATCAACAAAACAGAAAACAAGAGCTACAAGGTAAAGACAAGTGTGTAGTTTAACTTCTTAAATGAAAATCAGTTTAATAAAACATGGATAAAAATCATAGAGAAAAATTTTCTATGCAAGTTTAAAGGGGACACTAGGGCCCTTAAAAAATGAGAGCTGTATAGCTCTGGAATTTTATTGTCTTATTTCATATTAAAATATAAGGTTTGCCTGCTTATAATGTATGAGATTAGCACATACTACAACAGGATAGGTTTTTGTGTGTTTGTTTTTTTTTAATGCCATGTAAATGATACGGAAAGAAAAAGAACACAAAGGAAAAGGGAAATAAAAGAAGGAGAGAATGAGTATTAAAAATTTTTCCCTGGAAAGCTGGGCAATGCTTAAAGAGAGGGAAAAGAAGAGGACGAAGGCCAGGCGCAGTGGCTCACGCCTGTAATCCTACCACTTTGGGAGGCCGAGGTGGGTAGATTACAAGGAGATCAAGACCATCCTGGCCAACATGGTGAAACCCCATCTCTACAAAAATTAACTGGGCATGGTGGCATGTGCCTGTAATCCCAGCTACTCAGGGGGCTGAGGCAGTACAATTGCTTGAACCAGGAAGTCGGAGGTTGCAGTGAGTCAAGATCATGCCACTGTACTCCAGCCTGGTGACAGAGTGAGACTCCGTCTCAAAAAAAAAAAAAAAGAAAAAAGAAAGAAGAGGACGCCTAGGGAAGATGTGTCTGTGTGTATTTCATGTGTAGAAGAATCTGCTGCACTGGCATGGCAGAGCAAACAAGCCAAAGAGAAGAAAGAGCTAGGCAAGGACACAATTTGAAGGCGAAGAGTGTTTCGGCCAGGCGTTGAACACTGAATGGCAAAACTTTCCCAGGGCAGCAAGTGGAGGTGGGTGTAGGCCAGGTAGGAACAGGTATTCACAATGTGCCCTTTGGAAGACAGATAGAGGTTGGGAAGGTCAATGTAGCAGGCCATTTCTGGTATGAAATGCCTGGTGGTCCTTTTTAGACTATTACTGCATGAGATCTATTTCATTTACAGTATCAATTATCTACCAAAGAAACACTGCATATAACCTTGTGCAGATCACATAAATGTCTCTGCAAATGCTCATCTATAAAATGATCTCTAAAGCTTTACACTATTTACACTAATATTGAATAGTTCTGTGGATACTATGTAGTTTATACTAGGAAGTCTAAAAGGCAAAGCAACAATAAAAATTACATGAAAGACAGAGGAAGAATAAAATAATAATGCTTATTCCAAAGAAGGGAATTAAAATGGGTAATAGTGTGAGAAGATTTCAGTGTTATCTAGAATTGAGAACTCCCTGTTGCCTACTCGAAATCACACTGAGAATCACTTCTCTGATGTTATCACTGATGAGGTTGTGCTGGACATGGGCACACAAGGGTAGACTCACCCAAACACTCAGTTCTCAGCAGAAACCATTAGGCATAGCACATTTACATCATGAATATTCAGCTTCTTTCTATCAAACTATCAGCATATTCTATCAGGTTCATTATCAGCATTACAAATCTGTAATGTAAATAATGTTGGGACGTTATATAGTAAATAATTGATCTGGTGAATGAAAAAAAAAACAAGCAGCAGTAAAGTATGACTAAAATGATGAGAAAGAAATATTTACAACATATTTGCAAGTTTGCTCAAGTGAGATAAAAACTGACAGAGTCTGCTCTGCACCACCTTTTCCTATATCAGATACTGGAATCCTGAGTGGGAATCACCGAGCAAGATTTGGGATAACGTAAAAGGCATGCCTTATTAACTCTTGGACATCTCATTTCTTGGTTATAAATCCTATTAACTTGTATTACAAACTGCCATAAAACTTGAAGATAAAAGATAATTTATGCTCAGTGTACAGAAGCTAATGTTTCTGTACTCCCGAGAAGCACAGGACCAGAAAATGAGAAAGTATGTATGTGAAACCTCGAGCCACCCACACTCCGCACAGGCAGCATGATAAACATGGCTCTGAGCACCTGACTCTTCAGCAGGTAGATGGCCTAAGTCGTCACTGACATCAGCGATGCTTCATGTCTGAAACATCCCTCATCTATTTCATAGCATCCCCTGCTCAAAGAAGGTGATGATGTCTTATCAAGAACACATTTTTGGAAGTAAAAGAGGAATGTTTATTTTAAGGAAGGGACTATTATGGATCTTATTTTGAATTTTCTATTTTTCAAATGGCAAATTCAACATTCCTAGGAAGCAAATGCTACCTACCAAGGTTTTCACTCATAATGACATTTTGACCCATGTTAAGTGAAATATGCCAAAAATACAATATGAAAAATCTTATATGCTAAAAAAACAACCAGCTAAAAAATTTCTAAACATCTTTCCATATTCATTTTGAACTGGAACTCTACCTCATTGTGTCCTTGTTTTAAAATTCAACTTAAAACTAATAAAAACACATAACATAAAGGGGACTGAAAAGAGAACATAAACTTTAGACTGAAACAAACTAAACACTTCAAGTGAATTGCTATATAGGTCAGTCCCAAATGACTAAAATAATTTTAATGAATGGAAGATAATTACTTATTTACATAACCTAGTCTCATGAGAGTCTCACATGTAGACACTCCAAAAGAAACACAGAACATCACAGAAATACTAAGATGATATAAGGACAGGCTTTTTAAAAAAGATCAAGAGAAGCACATTCTAGTTCCAGGGTTTAGGACTATTCCAGTCAATTAAAATTAGTGTAGCAGATATATCACAAACTCTCTTACCAAGTTACTACACTAAGAAAATTATCAGCCAAACAGCTGCTATAAGATGACTTATTCTTCCTACTATCTTCAATTTCAGATCATCTATAATTGAAAAAAAATTCTAGAGTACACTATGCTCAAACCTAACACTCATAATAATTAACATTTATATTGAATTTTTACCACTTTTAACATACTTAAGCAAAGCTTAATGGTAAATCATTTAGTCTTCTTAAATGATAAAAGATGATTGTTAGATGTAGATTTTATTACAAAACTTCAGAAAATTATTTTTCATTAAGGATACAGCAACAAGATGAAGTATACCCTCTTAAAGTGCATCCAAGATTTATCTTACTTGAAAATAATATCATAAAGGAAAAAATATATATGTATTTGTGTGTATATACATATATGTACATATATGTATGTACACAAACACACATATATATTTATATATACACATGAACACACCAACTGGCCATCAGTTATACACTGCTCATGGATAATTGCCAGCCTATGGGCTGGGACTTGTTTCAAGAGTTTGTTATTTGCATCTTAGTCCATTCACCCCATGAAGGAGGAAATGCAGTGTTGTGGAAAAAGTGTTGAGACAAAACACTTTACCGTGTGACCATATTATTCTGCTTTTCTCCCAGTATTGTTATGAGGCTCAGGTGAGATGCTTCTTGTAAGAGGATGAATATTATCTTCCTCCTCAACAGCTATATGTTAACTTTAAGAATACATTTAAAAAGTTGAAGTCTTTATTTGGCGCTAAAGCATACAAGACCTTTTCTTAAGCCTACTTTCACGATATTTTTAAATGATTTCGGTTTAAATGTATAACATTTCTTCTGCCTGTCCTGACTGTGATTGTAAGTTCTAAAAACAATGAACCATCTGCTGTAGATGTCCATTCTGAATACCTTCCCCAGAGTATGCACGCTATGTAACGTATAGACACATTTAGTGCATGTATCACATATATTAAGAACACAGTTACATAAAATAACACCTGACAGAGTCAGTTCAGCTCCAGTGGTGCAAGTCTCAGATGTAGAATGCTTCTGTGCAGTTATTTTATTTTATTTTATTTTATTTTATTTTATTTTATTTTATGTTATTTTGAGATGGAGTTTCTCTCTTGTTGCCCGGGCTGGCATGCAGTGGCACGATCTCAGCTCACTACAACCTCCACCTCCCGGGTTCAAGCAATTCTCCTGCTTCAGCCTCTCGAGTAGCTGGGATTACAGACATGCACCACCACGCCTGGCTAATTTTGTATTTTTAGTAGAGACAGGGTTTCACCATGTTGGTTACGCTGGTTTCCAACTCTTGAGTTCTTGTGATCCGCCCGCCTCGACCTCCCAAAGTGCTGGGATTACAGGTGTGAGCTATTGCACCTGGCCTATAGTTGTTTTAAACTAATTTTTAGCATTAATCCCATTCACAGGTATACAATTAAAAGTTGTTACCAATATGGTAGATCACATGAGATCCCTTCACACCTTAAACCCCCAAACATATTCATTTTGACATACGCATTTGTGTTACTAATTTTCTTGCTATTCTCTAAAGTGATAGAAAAGCAAACAGCCAGGCTGTGTCTTTAAGAAAGATCTCCCTAGAACAGAGCGACCAAGACGAGCAAAGGCGGCGCTGCCAACCCCACAGGTGGAAGCCTGTGCCTGCCACTGTCACTCCTTTAAGGAACAGAGAGTGTAATCTTGCATGAGCTTTTTGCACCACACTATGTAATAATTATTTCCTTAGGATAAGGTAATTCTGTAGTTATTCCAATGACACAAAATCAAAAGTATCACAGACAGAATCTACAGTGCATTATATTTGGAGATTTGGCTACACAGATACCCTTAACATCTTCACCACTTTGGAGAACTGGGGACTTTGCCTTAATAACTAACTAAAGTCTAACACATTGTATGTTACATTCCTATAAGTTATGTAGGGTCATGATTCCAGAATTTCTTTCAAGATATCCACATCTGGCAGTTTGAGAGAGACAGCCTTTGTATTGCTCAGTGTTTCCTCCTCCTGGGCCCACAAGTTTCATATCCTAGACTGTCTTTGCAGCTGGGCTGGGGCATTCCCACTGAAAGTGACACATGTCATGTGCAGGCTTGGCCTTTAAAAAACATGGTGCCACATCCTAGCAGTCGGTTTCCCCTGCTTCAGCAATGTGTTTCAGTTAGCTTACATATAAAATGTGGAATGCTACTCAAGCCACATCAGATTTTCCATTAATAAGAAAAAAAGCTTAATAAACCTAATCTCAGATAAGCCTCTCATATCTGGAGCTGATCATTTCTGTAACATAGACGGGGGAGGAACTGAGGTACAGAGGCAATATGATAGATTAGTGCCCTGGCCAACTGAAAACAATAAAAATACCAAAAAAAAAAAAACTTAAGAGACTCTTCTAAAATGCATCAAATGTATCTGTTTCGAAAAAAGAATTCTAGGAGGCAGAAAAAAGAATTCTAGGAGGCAGAGGTTGCAGTGAGCTGAGATCGTGCCACTGCAGTACAGCCAGGGTGACAGAGGGAGACTCTGTCTCGAAATTATATATATATATATATATATATATATATATTCCCAGAAGCCAAAAACTGTGTTTTGATATAAAAAGAAGGTCCAAAGCTAACTTTCATCTAGACAGTGTTTAGCAAAACAGATGAACTGGAGCTTCAGTTTCTTAAGCCTCCAAGTATGGAAGGTTATTAGAAGAAAAGGCCCAAGGCCTGCCCAAGGAGGACATCGAAAAGGAGGCTGTACCACATAAAGCAGAGCTCCTAAATATCAAGATGAATATAAATAGCACTCCCACTGGACTGCTGGAAAAAGTGGCCAATCAAACCTTAGCACTCCATTGCTGAGGAGATGAAAAAAGTCTCTCTTGAGCATTTGTAACCAGACATCAAATTCCCAGCAGAATTACATTCAGAATCTACACTGACAAATGTGGTCCCAAAAAGTGTCAGACAAAATGTCCTGAGTAGTTAGTGTTCCCACAGAACTGGGCTAGAAGTTCACTCAGCAGCCAGGAAAAAGCAAATGTAAATTCTCCTTGGATTTACTTTTAACCCATGCCTCAAATAATTCCCACACTTAAAATTCTCAGAAACGTGAGATCCTGGCCAAAAATCATAAAACACAGAAGGAATTGAGGTCACGAACTATGAAAGCAAAAGTTAACATAAAAGGCAGCTGGCTTACATTAGCATTATTCTAGACTATAAAATCAGTTTGATAATTATATTTTGAGAAAGAGCTCCTTAAAAATGTGAGTAAAGGGCAAGCATGTAAGAAAGAAGAATCATGGCAGGAATTAAAAACACAGAGGGTGGGTCTAGCAGCAGAGAGGTATAGCTGAAGCGGGACAGTGGATAGAACACAGAGGTGGTGAAGAACTTCAGAATGCAGCCCAGAGAGATTGACACACAGGAAATATCAAAGTGCTGAGATATATATGATACAAGGAGAGGATCTTAAATACATTTAATTGGAGGTACAGAAGAAATGAGAAAAAGAATAGGGCAATATTTGAAACGTAATGGTTGAGAGTTTTCCAGAACTGATGACAGACAGCAATCTATAGATGGAAGGAAATCCAATGGATCCCAAGCTAAATGCATTTCAGAAAGCTCATAATTATACCAATTATAAGGAAAATACAGAAACCCCAAACAGTAAAATACCTTAATGCAGAAGTTATATTTTAGATGTGGCTTTTTCTAGCAGTGAATCTGCCAATTATACTTTTTAAAAGTATTGTACTGCATCTTTAACTAGTAATATACTGACCAGAGCATCTATACAGAGACAAGCTACAATTGAATACTTTAGCTGTCATACCATGAATTCAATGCAATATAACAAAGCTCTGTGCTTCACAATAGCAGTAAGTTTCAAACTTCAGAAATTATTGGGAATCTATGGATATTTAACAAACATATAATTTGATAACAAATCTAAAAAGCATATCTGCGCACATCACACTGCTAACTGAAATCTTTTAATGACTTTCCAAAACTTGTGGCAAAAAGAAGTTCACATTCTAATTTAAGGCTCTTCACAATCAGTATCCCAATTAGTTTTCTAGTCTTATCTTCTGGCATTTTCCATACCACACCCCATATTTTATCTGCACAGAGTTACCTGCAAATCCTATAACATATCCTGCATCTCCGTATTTCTTTGCTGGCTCCTCTTGACTTGAATAACTTCCCCATAGTCATCCATAGCAAGCATCTACTTATCATTGAAGATTCTGTTGAACTGTAAGCTCAGTAGCAGGTATGTTGCATGAAAGGAAGGATTTCTGTTTATATTGTTAACTGCTCTATCCCTAGAAAGGAGCCTGGCAAATAGCAGGTACTCAGGAATTATTTGTTGAACTAATTGAGTGAATAAAACGTGCCTCAGTTTTCTATTCTTTCATTTTTTGGTACTAATCTTTGAACACTGCATTGTGATTACATTTTTATAAATGTCTCCTTCATTGCACTTAATCTGGAGAGCAAAGATAATATGCAACTATTTATTTTTATCCTTAATTGCCATGTAGTGCAACAAATACGTAGAAGGCGGTCTGTAACTGTTGACTAAATAAATGGATAGTATAGTTTGAAATCTGAATCCTTCTCCTCCCCTTCCATATTTTTCCAGAAAGCAACATGGCTAGGACATGCAAAGATCCAGGAAAAAAATGAAAAACTGGTTAAAGAATAAGGAGCATGCATTAACCAACCCATAGTCATCCATAGCAAGCATCCATGCATCTATACAACCCTGTGCATTAACCAAACCATAATTTCTAGTAATGCCATGCTACAGATGGTAGGTAGTGACAGGGTAGAAGCAAAATGTCACTAGTACACTACAATGAGAGCGAAAATGGAAAGAATTGTCCACTATCTTTACAAAGAAGTTACCAAATGATATTTTTAAACTGAAATCCAGTAAACCTCATAAAATTTGTTTGTTTAGTAAGAATTCTGTTCTATGCGCTACATTGGTAGAAAATATCCTTAGGCATAGGCAAGTATTTCATGACTAAAACACCAAAAGCATTGGCAACAAATGCCAAAATACACAAATGGGACCTAATGAAACTCCAGAGCTTCTGTACAGCTAAAGAAACCATCATTAGAGTGAACCAGCAACCAACAGAATGGGAAAAATTTTTGCAAGCTACCCATCTGACAAAGGGCTAATATCCAGAATCTACAAAGAACTAAAACAGATTTACAAGAAACAAAGAAACAAACCCATTCAAAAGTGGGTTAAGGATATGAACAGACAGACACTTTTCAAAAGAAGACATATATGAAGCCAAGAAACATATGAAAAAATGCTCATCATCACTGGTTATTAGAGAAATGCAAATCAAAACCACATTGAGATACCATCTCACGCCAGTTAGAATGGCGATCATTAAAAAAATCTGGAGACAATGGATGCTGGAGAGGATGTGGAGAAATAGGAACACTTTACACTATTGGTGGGAGTGTAAACTAGTTCAACCATTGTGGG